>APFE030861205.1:10121-40280 GCA_000404065.3 Pinus taeda
TCCAGTTACCTGAACCTCTAAGCTATCAAATCATTGCATAATAGTTTAAAATGAGTATATAAATGGTTTCCTAACTATTTTTTGTGACTGCTATTTGGTTTAGATTTTTGTTCAACCAGTTGCGGAATCTGTCACTTTCCGCAGCCATAATCAATTTCCGCAGCCTTTTTGTTAAACTATATGCTACAGGTGTCTATTGAAGAACTTAGCCACATGGGCAAGCTATAAAGGATGTGGACATGGAACACGTCCCCTTGGTTCAGCCAAATCATCCACAGAAGCTTGCGGTCAAGGCCGGTCAAACGGTGGTCAATACAAGGAGTTAAGCGGTGGCACGACTCTGTTTTCAGCACGAGGAGGATTGCGTGGAAAGGTCCTGAGTTTTAGGAGGTGTGTTAACACCTAGGGATTGCTCAAGGACCGAATCAAACAAACCATCTCTTGGATTTACTGCCCACAGCTACCATGCTGCTATAATTTTGATTCTGGTCTTTTACGTGCTTAGCTATCAGCGCAGACTGTGTTAATTAGTTATGTATTTTCTGCTATAAATAACACATCTTCATATGCATATAGGCTAGTAGTTGTTGTGCGTAAACTTGACTGTTGTACGAGCCTTTGAGCCAAGACTTAGTCTCTATTTCATAACTGCTTTGCAATATATGAGAAGACACTGATTTTGCGTTCAATTTCGTGATTGGTTTTGATTGACCGAGGGTGCAGAGGGCCCCTGTACACCAAGCTCCTGTAGTTGATGTATAGTTTTATGTTTTTTCTTCATTTTACACTCTTGATACCATACATGCTGTATATATTAACTTTCTCATGGTATTCATGTTGTTTGCTATTCATAAGTTCTTTTATGCTTTTAATTGATTTTCAACTGACCAGTGTTTGCATTTCAGGTTCTAATAGGAAGCCCGGGCAGTGCATATAATTTTTGATGACTAATGACATGATGGGATCCTACTGCTGATTTGTTTTATTGGTTTTAATTCCAGCACTGCTTATTTCTTTAGTTTTTCTTTGTTCATTTACTTTTCTGCAAGTTAGTGATTAGAGTATTCATATCATTCTTCAGTTACCAATGATGAAGGATTGTAGAGTGAATGTGTAGCTTAATCTTAGTTTTATTTCATGCAACTTAGATATCTGATCATTCAATTTGTGTATGACTACTTCCTATAGCCAGAGCGAGTCAAATAGTGAGGGGTCAAAAATGAGTTGATGTGATATGATTAGTTTACTTTGCTTACAGTATTTAAATTGCTTTGAGTTTAGTCTTTTATTTTCTTTATAACAGCAGCAAGGATACTGGGTTCCATAGTCATAGTTTACTATTTTGTTAATTAGAATCTAGGCACATCTTGATTTCATCATTGTAAAGTTTGAACACCTTTGGAACACTTTGAAGTTTGGAAATTATTCATTGAATACATTTGTCCATACTCTATTACTAGAATCACCATCTCACACACACCATCTCACATTAGGGAATCAACAAGAAGATAAATCCTAAAACAAACCAAAAACTAAAAACGACAAAGAAATAAGAAAATGGTTATCTTGCATAGATAGTGCACTTCACTTCGACAGTTTACGACTCCCGGATTGACAATTTATATAGCAATTTAGAACACACTAAATTGACCAAACATATGGTTGCAGTATGTGGAGGAGTTGACATCATGGCTGAGACAATTGTTGATAATCTTGGTGGATGGTTACCAGGATGGCATGTTGTCGAGGACGACAACGACTTCACGTGGAGGAGGATGTAAGGACTTGCAGTCCTTGGCACACCTGCCAGATGAAGTGCGACGACTGTTGGTGAATGAGCAGCTTAAAACAAAGGAAAGTGGGAGCCAACTGAAGGTGCGTGGACAACAAGTGTTAATGCACACGAATGATGGTTGAGCAAGGTGTTTATATAAGCGTGGGAGCATGGATGATTACCCATAGGCTGACCTGCGAATTGAAGCAAGCCGACATGTGTTTGATGGTGTTTGCAATGAGTAAGGGTGTGCATTTACATGGTGGACGAGTCGGCTTGGGCAAGCCAACTCACCCAACTATCCTTATATGCAACGAGTTGTTGGAGCGAAGTTCAACCATTCGACAAGCGAGTCTTCAAGGAGAAGTACGTGGAGAAGAGGGCACAACAAAGAGGAAGGCGTAGATGGATATGTGCCCAAGTCTTGGGCATGTCCCTTGAACGCACAAGTCTAAACGAAGGACGGTCAAAGTAAGGCATGCACGGTGAAGGCGTGGGCGCCCGATTGTGCAAGGCATGCACGGGTGAAGGCGAGGGCGCCCAGTTGTGTGAAGGCGCACGGGTGAAGGCGTGAATGCCCGGTTGTGTGCGGTTGTGTGGTTGGGTTGTTGTGCACAGGTTCTTAGGCAACTGGGGTGAGCGCCCGCCCGTCGTGCAGAGGCAAACGCGGAAGTTGTGTACGGTGGAAACGGTGAAGTGTTGAGATTGTGAACGGAGGTGTGACTCGTGCGGAGGCACCCGTGTGCGGCGACTTGGTTATGATGAGGCTCGCCCAAGTTGGGCAAACAACACGATTGTGCAACAAGGTGAACAAAGGGTTGGTGAGTTGTGCAGCGACCATGCGGAGGTGTCGACGAGCTGGGCAACCGAGTTTGCCGAAGTTGAAAATTGGCTAAGTGTAAATTTGGGGTTTCCCAAGATTTGACTTGTACTTGTAAAAGAAGATTGTATAATATATTGATTCAGGTAGACTCATATTGCAGGGAGTTGCCCCTCCCTTTATACTGTTGTGCATTCCTCTTGTATAATGTTGTTTATGTGAATGTTATGGGCTTTCACTTATATAAAGGAAACATAATAATACTTGGTAACGAAAATAAACTAAGTATGGAATGTTAGGCGTAGTCTACAATCGTAAGTATTGGTGAAAAGAAAACGTTTGGTAGTGCCGCACCTCGCTATAAGTGGTTGAAAGACTACCGCAGGTGTAGGGGCATGACAAGCAGGGTTTGGAGAGAGCTATTTCTCTCGTCAAGATCCTTGGGCACTTTAGCCTTCCCCTTTCGCGAGGGGATATAGGCAGGAAACTTTGTTGGAGGGTGTGCAGGCTCAATTTCCTCCTCCATGCCTTCATTCTCATCTTCTTCAATGATAAGGTCCTCCAAGGATTCCTCCTCCTCGATGGTTTATATGTTAATGACTTCCCTTTTTCTTTCATTATTAGCCTGGTGCACAACGGGTTTCGCAGGGACACGTGTACGAGAATCATCGCCTGTTTGTCTTTCTTTGTTCTTAGTGTGCACAGTGATTTCGGGATTTCTGCCACAATCCTGGTGGCTTCAGGGGCATCTCCCATAGTCAAGGCCTGCGCGACCTCTTTAGTGGTCATCTCTGTGATATCCATAACTTCCTCAGATGCTACCATTGTGTCCGACTAGAAATCTATTGCTCACGTATTCAGGGGCTCAATGAACAGTCTGCACAGGTCAAACATGGCTCTACTATGCGGGGTATACAACTGCTCAATTCGCAAATGACCAAGTTTTGGTTGCTGGGAAACCCTTTATAATTTATAGCGCCTTTTGAATTTGAATTCGATCGTTCCCACTAAATCCAGTTCATTAATGCTCCCTTGGCGACAGATTTTCCCACATCTTGCCGATAAATCGCGTCTTAAGTGCTTGCCACCCACTCCGTTTGGCCTCAAATAAAGCATCCCATCGTGAATAGTGACTCCAACAGTCACTTTCGGGCCAACCCACGTGGCAGCACAACCCCCCTTGCGTGGTCGTGGACCTTGTGAATCTTTACTTTTGTGCGCAGCTCCAACATCACACAGCTCCCAGGCAAAGTAGTTTATAGTCCCGCCCCTCCTTTCAACTGCCTGGAGTGATAAGACTATACTTCCCTTAGCTAGTTAGGTCGCCGCACCACCTGTATAGGGTTTCATCCTATCCTCCATCACTTTTCCTGGAAAATACCTACCTTTTATTGTTGTTGGTGGCATCACGCACTTTATCATTTGCAGCATGCTACCCTGGTTGATTTTCTCAGTAATGTGCGGTCCAAGCCAAGGCATCAGACTGATCAATTTGCAGCGATAGTCCTTAAACTCGTCAGCATGATCGTGCTCATCCTGTCTTATCACCATGGTATTTTAATTGAGAAAATCTTCCTTTATATTGTCCTCCAGCTTCTTGACTTCCACTTCTACCAGAGTGCTTTTTTTCCTTAATTGTAGCCTTTCTTTCTCAAGTTCTTGGAGCCTAAAATTTCCCTGTTGGATTTCTTCTTTCAATGTTCTGCAAACCATCGTATCTATCAGCGTTGTCATGCATGGAATAGATATTTCATGTGCTATAGGGTTGTTTGCTTCATACTCCAGCCTTGGCAGTGCTTGCGCCATCAGTTTCTTGCACACAGTCCTATAAGACCATAGAACTGCTGGTACGTGCAGGTCCCAGTCAGCCCGCTTCGCATGGTGGACCTTTGTTCACATACTTTTTTAAATGCTTTTGTGTCGATAACCTTTTGCGCACTTAGTCATTCCATACTTCGTGGTTCCAAATAAAGGGTTCGTTCGCGCCTTTGCCTTGCCCGCACCTGCTTACTGACCATATCTCCTAACGTGAACATTGTGTGCATCCATGCATGTTTCACACCATATGCCTGCATCCACTTGGATAGGTGGGAACACAGACCGCTTCATTCGAAAATCTTGTCTATTAATCATATCTGAGGCTTCCCAAACCACACTTGCATCATCCTTTTTCATTCACACCAGTCCTCAAAACTTCTTTGGTGCGTACCCCACCACCTCGTGGGTGTAGCATAATGCCCATTTCAAAGCCTTGAAACGATGCTATTCAAACACTTCTCTTTCAAATATGTTTAGGAATTCATCCACCTGACTTAATCCATCATACGTAGGGAGATCCCTCACCTCTATCAATACACAGCGCAACGATCTCGTCATCATGTTAAAGTTCAGTGTGGTTACCTCGTGTATCTGGTTCTGCCATCTTTCTATTTCCTCATCTGAATTTGATGTGCATGAGCTTTTGAGCTCCCATGAGATTCTTCCATTCGTGGTCAGATTCACCTAGTCTTTCTCCTACGCGATTATCTTATAGATGCAGTCCAAGTCATCGTCACTATCGTAGTTGCACACCGGCTCCGTGTAGCACGATCCTTTTGCAATAAATGGTAGTTATCTGTAGCATGATTTCCTCCTATCTAACAAATCATGCACCATAATTCAGGCACCTCGCTTGGTCCTTCTTGTGCCTTTAATCTCAAGGGAATTGGTCCTCCTCCCATGAGGTAATTCGCGAACACTAGGCAGTGGTCCTTGTCATGTCCCTGGCACTTACACTTTACGCACCATACCTCATTGCGCACTTCTGGGCGGGTTGTCCTGTCTTGTTTGAAACTCTACATCTCAAGGCACAAGTTTTTCAATTGTGCGTGAATCTGCTGAACTCCCAGGTTGGGATCCTGTATCGGGGTCTTGTGAAATTCCATTGTGACCTCCAAGGCCTTGACCTGAGTTGTTAGCCTATATTGTGACAACGCATTCCTTAGATGCAACGTTAACGATGCTACAAACCATGCGCGGTGTTGTCCATTTGTCAATGTCATGTTAGCTTTGCGAATTATACACTTCAGTCTCTGATCTAGCTCCCAAGGGGTCTCACCTGGTAGCATTGTGATTTCCTTAAACCCAATGATCGACTGTGCCTCTGACTTTAGCCTGCTAAATTATTTGTTTAGCATAGCTTGGATATCTACGATCCCCACATTCGGATTATCATTGGAATGCTTAATGTACCAGGTCAGCGCGCGATCCTGCAGAGTGTTGACCAACGTTGCCTTCTTTATATTGTCATCCATGACTCCCTGTGCTTCCAATACAGCTTTTATCGCGAACCAAAATTTGTCTGGATCTTCATTCCTAGTAACGAAACAATTTGCTGGCTTATTGGGGCCTGATCCAGGTTCAGAGTTAATTAGCCAAACAAATCCCTGTACTACTAGCCCTTTCGGCAACAGTCTGCGAAGTGCGGATTGAGATCTCACCTGAAGTAGTATGGGGGGGTGCTAGAACCAGGTTTCCGCACCCTTGAGATGTCTAAGAGGTTCGACTGGTCCAACTGTTCGTCTTCGCGTGTAGGTTGCTTCACACACTTCCCAGGCCTTCGCGCCTTGATATACTTGCCTTCGTGCAACCCTAACCAGGGGCTGTTGGGCTTTCGCGCTACTGGGGCAACGCTCTATGCTATTTCCCTAAGTCGCACCCGAGATCCCACTTATCTTCCTATACCAGTTAATTATCTTCGCGTAAATAGAAGCCTTGGGTTATATTTATTTATACAACACACATATATAAGTTCACACAACAAATAAACAATACACTTGCAATTTATACCCAATCATACATTAAAACAGGAAAAGATACACAGAAATATGGTAAACTTCTCTTTATTAATTCTTCCAACGGTTACAGAGACCTTCCCTATGCACTCAGCTGTAGGGGTCTAAGCACTCAGGTACAGACTACTAGGTGTTTGCACACTCAGCTGTAGAGCCTTCTCCTACTCTACGACCCAAAGACACACTTTACACTTCGACTCATTCATTTTTACTCATCATGCTATTCGCTCTCCTATACACTTAGAGCCTCACTCTATTTATACAATCCCATGGTCTGCGGACCATGGGTAGGTCTATCAAGCCAACATACATTACAAAATTGAGGGCGAACAACTCTGTGACTCTATTATAACTTCGCGCTCTGCGCCCATAATTCGCGGAGCTTTTATAAAAGACGTGGTCAAAACTTGGGCTTTAAGCCCCAAAACATGCCTTGGGGGGATTCCATGCCTAACACATCCATAAGATCCCTTTCTGTAATTAATCATCATAATCTATTCATCCCTATGATCCCATATCATGAAGATCATCATGCTTATAACCATACTCTTCTAGAAACATATCATTTCTATCATAACATATACATGTAATGGGTGTAAGGACAAAGAACAACACCATAGGCTTCATTCAGGACAACATCATCATCATCAAATAATCATAGGATGAGATAAAATATGTACATGTTCTTTCCACAAAGAAGAACAACGGTCCTTAATCATATCATCACCAGAGAGTCTTCTATCATCATAAATATTATTAGTGCCTCAAACAATATAAAAGCATATTCCACAATTTTAGCAAAAGCAACTCATGCATTATGAAGGCAGCATAGCATCATTCAAAAACTTCAATAACATGAGTATCTTCAGCAACATCACCAATGATAAGCATCATTATGTACCAAGGAATTATGAAGCAAACACAATGTCGACAATGCACTATTAGAAGCATAGAAAATACTCCCCTTGAACCTGTGCCAACTGTTTATTGACAAGTTTAATCATATCAACTCATTCATAAGTAAGGACATCAAAGCAACTTCATCAATTAGAGATCCATAAAAGAATCATCAACTCATAAAATCAAAAAACACTTCTAAATAGTATCAATCAAGCTATAATAAATCAACTTTAGAACAAGAAAGCCAAATAAGAGCGAACTGAAGTATATTAGAACCTTTCATTGAGACTGTCCCACTGTTTCTTCATCTAGAGAAACATACGTGATTTTCTAAACCAGAACTCGCATATATATGTGATTGTCTTTCATAGGATCTGGATAAAGAAGGTGAAATGTTTAATTTTCATAAGTACAACTCCCCCTAAGCCTGTTCTATTTGTACATGTCCATTGTTATCGCATCAGATGCACTATTAGTAATATGACTATCAACACAACCATGGGACTTGATAATCATCACTGATCCTGAGGACTTGATAGTCATCGTCTATTCCCATGAGGTTAGGTACCTCACATTCCTTCTGCAGTCATTGAGAGAAGTAAGCTTTAAGAGCAATGGACTATAGTAGGATTAATATTCCCTACATTTCTAACTGATGTTCCTTCTTCCTCTAGATCTGCTTGTAATCTCTAATCATGTGTTGGAACATCCCATTTATTGGTTTTGTTCTACATTCTTGACATGCAATTAGTGGCCTTATGCCCAAATGAGTTTCAAGAGAAACAATATCCATAAAACCATCCTTTGTGCCTAGGGATTGATCCTGACCTTGATCTAGGAGATTCTTTTACAGGTTTGTGACCTGATTTAGTTTTCCCTTGAACATTACTATACTAGTTTTTGCTACTGCATTGCATATGATCATAACCAATGCCAGTCTTGATTAAAGGAGAGAGTTACTCATTAATAATATTCTCTAGAGACTCATATGCATTGGCCCACTTGTTGATCTTCTCATAGTCTTCCTTTAGGGTCATAACTTCAGTTTCCAATGTTTCATAATGCTTTTCCTTTTCTTGAAGTTTTTTAATCATGCTTTTTGTTATTTTATTGGTTTCTTATAATTCCATCTTAAACATGTCTATTTATTCAATCATACTGTTTTCTTTTAATTCCAACTATTTTTTACCATTATTGAGTTTATCGTTCTCGTTTAGATATTTCATTAAATTATCTATATCACAAATATCTGATTCATCTATTGCTTGAAATTCAAAAGCCATAAGTATAAGATAATCTGAATCTGAATTTTCTTGGTCATTGAATGTGATATGATTATCTTCATCTGAGTAAAATATTTTATTCTTACAGAAATTATTTGTAGCAACATTCTTTCCATTTTCTTTATGATTTTATCTATAAGGACAATTGGATGCATAATGGCCTACTCTTCCACAAGCAAAACATTTAAAGGGAAGCTTACCTATGAATTTTCCAATTCCCACTTGCAACCTTCTTACAAAGTTTGCTTCTTCCTCATCTGATATGTAGCTTGTGTCTTTGGGTTCTTCCTTTTCTTTCCCTTTATATGTGGTTTTTAAGGTTGCTTCTCTCATGTATGAAGGACCACCCTTCCTCATCTCAAATCTTGTCAATATTCCGTGGAGTTGATCAAGTGTGAGACTTTTCAAATCCTGCATTTCTTCAATAGCCAAGACTTTGGAATCGAACTTCAGAATTAGTCATATCAAAATATTCTCAACAACAGTAGCATCTTTTATTTTTTCACCAAGATTTCTTATGGAATTAACAATTTCATCTACTCTAAGGAAAAATGTTGCAATGCTTTCATCATCATGCATTTTTAGTGTCTCATATTGTATTATGAATGTTTGGAGTGTAGCACTTTTTACCTTGGTGTCACCTTCATAACTTTGGATAAGATTATCCCACATTCTCTTTTTTTGTGTTCAATTGCATTACTTTCATGAAATCAGACTCGTCTAAACTTTCCAAGATGGCATTTACAACCTTTGCATTGATTTCATATGTTTTCTTCCATGCAATATATGTGGGAATGGAGGCTAGATATTGATGTCAACTTTCAACGATTTCCCATACATCAGCCCCCAATGCTTGCAAGTATTCTCTCATCCCGACTTTCCAAAAGACAAAGTTAGTTCCATTAAATAAAGGTGGCCTGATAGAAAATACTTCTTCTTGACTACTCATCTTGACGGATCTCTTTAAAGTGATCAAGCTTCTTCTAAAGGACATGATTTGATACCAATTGCTGGGAAAAATAATATGGGGGAGGGGGTTATTTTAAAGCTCACTTAAACTTTTCTTTTCTTATTTAGATTTCCGTATGTGACTATACTGAAGTAAACATGTGTCTGTACGTGACTATTATGCAGACAACTAACATATATCCAGTTAAATTACTTTTCAATTAATTCATCATCTTTTTAACTTGAATCAGTGTATTCATACTTCAACATGCATTAATTAAACAATAACCATGTGCAGTAAGAATATAATAAACCATCACACATAAGCAACACATCAACACACATGAACACCAGGATTTTTAGGTGGAAACCCAATGTGGGAGAAAACCATCGTTGTTATTATCTGTGTCTTATTTTTATTATAAATAAATAATTCTTTTAGTCTTGTATTGGTGCAACCTCATACCATCACATAGACACCCACGTGCAGAAGGCTACAACCTTCTCTTGTTCCCAAGCACCCACTGGAAGGGAACTCCAACCCCCTGATTTGATTTACCGACACCCATCGAAATGGAGCTCCAACCCCCTGATTTGATTTACCGACACCCATCAGAATGGAGCTCCAACCCCCTAATCAGATTTACTAGCTACCTCTGGAAGGAAGCTTCGACATCCTCACTGAAGGATCCAACCTTCAACACCTCCATGGACAATGTTTCAAAATATTTCATAATGGATCCACGTGAAAAAAAAACGTCAAATCTGTAGGCCACATTTGATCAAATTTTCAGATTGGACCCGCTACTAACATTTAAACTCAATATATAATAATAAAATTGAAACCAATCATCATATAAAATCACTTAATCACTGTACCAACTGAGACCCAAATCAATCTCAACCAACCAAAGTAGGTAGATCACTTTAAATCCATTCATTAGAATACCAATCCACATATTGTTCATCATAGAAACCAAATTTTGTCAATGCAAACCTTGATCAACCATATATCAAAATATATACACTATTGTTATTAAGAATATCCGCATATATACGCACTTTCCACGAAGCATACCTACGTACAGATCTCAAAACACTGAACCTTGAAATTGAATCAATGTCATACTGAAATACTCACTGAATCACTTATGAAACCAGTCAGAGATTTTTGAACCACATACATATAGCATCATCATTAAAATTCAACAAATCATTCCAAAAATAATTCAACATCAACCATCACCTTTAAACCCAAATCATCATGAAAGACTTCATTGACACACATCAACAAACACAACCAGACTGATCAAGCTGATCAGACATCATATTTAGCAAAACCCTGGTCATATGTATGTGACCCTTACAAAACACTTCCATGTATGTACGTGCCTTTCATATTTGATACTCACATACATATATGTCCATACTGCATAATCGATACGCTACTAGTCAGAATTTGATCTGTGTATGTACATGCTTTTTCTGAAAAAAACCCGCATACACATATGTAATTATTGACTCATACCTTCACTGCACAACATAACTTCAGTCAAGCCCATACACAATAACAAACACACGTCAAAATATTATCATGATACATCAAACCAACCCATAAGTTGATTATTCAATTTATAGTCATTTCATATCTATTGGGTTTGATCCATCATCACACTCCCCCGTGCATACTTATTTCAAATCAAACTATTCACTAATAACCCATAATTTGCACACTAACACTTTGATCTTCATCTCGTGATATAGATTAGGCCTTATCCAATACCATAGTTAAATCCTTAGTAATGCTGTTTCTATTCCTAGACGAGATCAAATATCTATTGTTGCGCTCATTAGTATGTTCCAATACCATGGTAAATATCCTCGGTATTTAGGATACCATGGTGTGAAAATTTTACACACTTTCTATTTTCCATACATGCGTGTGTACGTGGCTTTGATTCACAGAACCCGTGTGTATTTCTAAAAACATCACCTTCATAATTCTTCTATCTCTGGAGTGTTATGCCTTTTGTCCAAACTCTCTATCACATGTGTACTAGCTTGTAAAATCATCATGTTAACAATCTTCATCAAGTAAGTTGTCATCAAGGACAACACATTTGTCATAAATCCATCACGTAAATGAAAAATTCTTGGATGACACAAATGATAATACCTCCTTGGTATCTATAGGAGTCTAAGGGGTCACAATATAATCAGAGCCTACATACCAATAATAATGTAAGGGAACAACAATAACAAAAGTGGGCTTCTATGGGGCACAACAATAACAATACGAGGAATACATGGGCACAACAATAACAATAGGGGGCTACACTAATGATAACAATAAGGGGGATACACTAGTATTATAGGGACCCCACATGCACTTCTCATTCAAAAAAGTGTTGTCTTCAACACTTGAGTAGCTCTAGATGATTATGTATAAAATTTTCATCCTCCCATGTGGAATCTTCATCGTGTAAGTTCTGACACTTAATGAGATACTCTAAAATTAATCAATTTCGTAGTTGTTGGTTCTTGTTTTCTTGACTGCTTTAGGCTCAAATATGATTTTTCGTTCTTAGTTAAGTTTTGGAAACACTGTTTGAACTAGGATCTTGCCACCGATAACCTTCTTTAAGCATGAAACATGGAAAACCGGGCGTACTCAAGAAGATGAAGGAAACTCCAATTTGTATGCCATAATACCAAACTTTTGAAATACATTTTAAGGACCATAGTACTTGGGGATAATTTATTATCCTTCTTAGCTCATTTGAGGTACATTTGTTTGTATGTTATAGTTGTAAAAATACCCAGTCACCTACATCATAACTTTTTTCACTACGATGTTGGTATGCCTATTGTTTCATTTGATTATGTGCCAAAGTGAGGTTATCCTTTAAGAGTTGGAGAAATTGTTGTTCATGCTCAATGTGATATTCCACTACTTGAACCTTATAATTTTCTCTTAAAAATGATGTGATGGATGGTGGATGATATCCATAAAGTGCCATAAATGGGGTTATTTTTGTTGTAGTATGAAAGGAAGTGTTATACCACCATTAAACTAGAGGTAACCACTTGACTCATTGTGTTTTTTTATCAGATACAAAGAAATGAAGATATCCTTCCAAACGTTTGTTCACTATCTCAGTTTTCCCATCAGATTGAGAATGATAAGATGATATATGAGCTAATTGAGTACCAAGACAAGAAAATAATTTCGTCTAAAAAATTTCAGTGAAAATGGGATCTTTGTCACTTACAATAATCTTTGGGTTTCCATGTAACTTTTGAATTATTTCCATAAATGTAATAGCAAGTGTATTGGCTTTAAAAGGATGAGATAATGCAAAAAAGTGTGTATACTTGGTAAGTCTATCCACTACCACCAGGATGATAAAATCCATTGAGACCTACTGCCAACGCTGACTTGGAATGGCTAAAATTTGTAACAGACATGGGGTCTTAATTGTCTCAACTTTATTTTGTTGGAAAACCAAACATTCTACCATAAACTTATGAAAGTCAGATTTAAGGCCATCCCAAAAAAAATCCTTCTTGACCCTGTGGTAAATTTTTAAAAATCCTTAGTTCCCTCCTAAGTGGGAGGTGTACAATTCCAAAATAATATTTTGTTTGAGCTGGGAATTCTTACAAAGATATAAGCGATATTTGTACCATAATGAATCATTTTTCCAACTAAATGTATCAAATGTATTGGGATATTTCTACAACTTTTGAATAAGTGTCCACACCTCTTTGTCATTCTTCCATTCGTCCCTTTATTCAGTTATCCATTCAGGTTGGATAATAGAAATGGCACAAATAAATGCTTCCACATCCTCATCCTTTCTTGAGAATGCCTCTGCAACAAAATTTTGCGTCCCTTTTTTGTAGATGATTTCAAAGTCATAACCCAACATCTTTGTGACCCATTTTTGTTGCTCTTCTAAAGATAATATTTGTTCCAAAAAGTATTTAACACTATCATGATCATTTTTTACCTTGAAGTTTCTTCCAATTAGGTAAGGTTGCCATTGCTGGAGTGCATGTAGTATTTCCAAAATTTCCTTCTCATAAATAGGTTTGTGTAAATAATTTCCTTTGATTTGATGACTTTCAAAAGAAATGGGTCTTCCTTCTTGAATTAAAACAACACCAATTCTATTTCCTGAGGCATCACATTCCACAATAAAGGTCATTGTGAAGTTTGGCATACCTAAGATCGGTGCTTGGAAAATTTCCTCTTTAAGATGTTCAAAGGCCTTAGTTTCTTTTGGAGTCCAAGAAAATGCATCTTTCTTCAGTAATGTTTTTAGAGGTGCTTCTATTCTCCCATAAGTCTTAGCGATAATATCCTTTCAACTTGAGAAATCCTTAAATATGCTTTATGGCTGTGGGGATTTTTCATTCCTTAAGGAATTAATTTTGTTAGGGTCTACCTTAATACCCCCATGAGATATAATATGACCCAAATATTCCACATTTTGTACTCCAAAGAAACATTTGGAGGTTTTTTCATATAATTTTTTCTCCTCTAATAGTTTGAGCAGCTTGTCAACATGTTGAACATGATCTTTCCTAGACTTGTTGTAGATTGGTATATCAACAAAAATTACTAACACGAATTTTCCAAGGAAGGGTTTGAAAATGGAATTCATCAAACCTTGAAATGTGGAAGGTGCATTAGTATGGCCAAAAGGCATGACCAAAAATTAATAATGAATCTCATGAGTTTTGAATGTTGTTTTCAGAATGTCTTTAGTCTTCATTCTAATTTGATAATATCCTATGTGAAGATCCAACTCGGTGAAGTAAATTGATACATGTAATTCATCCAACAATTCGTCATTGACAAGAATGTGAAATTTATATCTAATAGTGATATTGTTGAGCTCCCTATAATTCAGACACAGGCCATGATCCATCCTTCTTATTCACCAATAATATTGGAGCAGAGAAAGAACCTTGACTAGGTTGAATAATACCAACCTTTAGCATTTTTGCAACCATACATTAAATTTCACTCTTTTGGGCATATGTATATCTATAAGGGCTGCCGTTTGGAGTAACACTTCCTGGAATCAAATGAATACCATGATCATGATCACAAATAGGTGGGAGGCCTTTGAGATTCTCAAATACCTTGGAATGATTATCCAAGACTTTTTGGAGATACGGAGAAATAGATGATTTCGATGTTTGAACCTCTAATGAGCATAATTGTGTAATTACGCCTCAATATTATTTCTTTAGAAGCTTTTCATGCCGTTAGAGATGATTATCTTTCCTATTTTTCCTGCAATACCCCTTAATTAAACTTCATTTCCTTCCCAAAAAAAATTCAAGAAAAGTTCTTGAAAATTAAAAGCTATCATCCCCAAAGATTGTAACCATTGGAATCCTAGTATACCATCAAAAACACCTATTAGAATGGAAAGAATTGGACTATTCAATACATACTCCCCCATGGTTAGCTTGATATTATGACACTTTCAAGATAAATTTATAGTTCCTCCATTTCCAACCATCACTTGAATCTTTGGTGCTGGATATAGGAATAAATTCAATTCATTTGTTGTATTACAATGAATAAAATTGTAGGTACTACCTGGATGAATCAACACTATTACCTTTTTCTTCTTGATATATCCTTCTATCTTGAGAGTTTGAGGAGTGGTAATTCTTTCCAATTCATTACAAGATATGGTAAGATTCATTTCTTCTTTCTATGGGGTTGGTTCCAGGTGTATATCCTCCTGTTTTGATGTTTCTTGTTCCTTTTCTTCCTCCTCTTCACAATCTATGTAAAATAATTTCTTTTCAGCGTACTTATGACATTCAATGTATTTGCTATCACAACTGTACCAAATCCATTTTTCTCTTTTTTCCTCCATTTTTTATAATTTCAACCTTGTAGGTTGTGGAAGACTAGGAGAAACAACACTTCGATCTTTATAGTTGTGAGGGGTAGACTTCCTTGTTGCCATAATTTTGCCTTCAAATTTTCTTGCCACCTTGAATGCCTTCTCCAATGAATCAGGTTCCTAAAGGTGAACCTCATATTCGATGTTGTCCTTTAAATTCACTATGAAGACATCAATCCTATGCTCATCTGGAATATCAGTCACCCTGATATTTAATTTTTGGAATTCCTTAATGTGCTCCATCATTGAACACTTTTGTTTGAGATTTATTATTTGTCTAAAGAACGTGTTGCTATTTGTATCCTCATAATGTTTTATCATTTCCTCCGTAAAAATTGACCAAGTGAAAAGTGGTTTACGAGAATAAAACCATCGATAACATACAAACTCATTGGGTTCTAAATATAAAGATGCAATGCATACCTTTTGTATGTGTTGCACATCATCGAGATAAAAATATTTCTCCATTTGTAGAATCCATATTACAGGTTCCTTTCCATCAAACTTCTTCACATTGATCTTTGGATTGTGATGGGTCTTAAACCCAACATAGTATTATTTAAAATCATAATTCATATTCATTTTTTCCTCATCATTATTTTCATGGATTACCTTGTCACCACTGGGAGTATTTTCTTGCAAAAACTTTGTCAAACCTTCCATGTCTACTTTTAAACTTTCCGTATCCCCTTTTAAACCATCCATGTCTCCTTTTATTTTTTTCTCTAAGCCATCCATCTTAACATTCATCAATCCCAATTTCTTTTTGGTTTCTCCTTGGGACACTGAAATTTGTTGCACTTGGTCCTGTAACTTTGATATATCATGTTGCATTTCTTCCTCTTCTATATGTGCCATATTAGAGATTTCTGGTTGCTTACTGGGTGTGTCTATTTTTTTTGTTTTGAGGTATACCAAAATGAAATAATGATATCTATGCTTCTACATGCCATTTGAATCACTTCAAACTTATTTTTCAAACAAAAGTTATGCAAATTAAAAAAAAACATACATCCCTTTTTGCTTGTTTTTTGGAGCTAGATATTGAAATTGTTGTATCTCTGTAATTTCAGGTCTCTAATATATGAAGTTACATCCTTTGGTATCCCTCTAAGTCTTCTTTCTAATGCCACATGTTAGACCAAAATTGGATTCTTCAAGATAACGATATGCCCAATCTTTCACAATGGCTTGATTATGGTCCAATTTAGTAGAGTGAACTTATAAGGAATTCCACCTGTCATTGTTTCAACCTTCAGCCCTAAAAATTATACAAAAAAAACTAAAGTCCATGCAATTTCAGTCATTTTTTACAAAATTCAAATCTGATTCTCGTAGAGAAATTTATGACGATTTTCCTAAGGTCACTTGTTTGAGACTGAAATATGATGCATGCAAAAATCCTAAATTCTTCAAACCATATCTCAAAAACTATAGCGAATCAAGATCTCGAATTTTTACAGGAAGTTCTTTAATATTTTTTCTCCACGTGGTCAAAATTTGAACTTTTGAACCTTAATATAACCAAAGTTATAACGAAGATTCCAAGATGACCTATTTGAAGTAGTGAAACCCTAGAATCCAAAGCTCTAATACCAAATGTTATGCAACCAGCTCACAAAACATAAGAAAAGATAGATAAACGACTTCAAAAATTATCCTATTCAAGGGGGAAACCTCCTTTACATTACATAAATGAGCAATTATTATATGATACAAATGATAAGACCCCCTTGGTATATATAGGAGTCTAAGGGGTCACAATATAATCATAGCCTACATAACAATAATAATGTAAGGGTACAATAATAACAATAGTGGGCTTCCATGGGGCTTAACAATAGCAATAGGGGGATACACTATAACAATAAGGGGGATTCACTAGTATTATAGGGACCTAAAATCTACCACCGTGGATTAATTAAAATCATCATTAAAGCACATATGAGATTCAGGGGAGACAATTGGAAATTTTTTTTGGTCCATAGTAATTTATAGGAGGAGGAAATGGATACTAAAACTAGGAGTCATTGCAGAATAACTTGAAACCCTAACCCTGAACTCGTTAATGAAGAAGATGGTTTGACTGTTTAAGAGGTAGAGCAAATGGAAATCCCACCAGAATTATCAGAAGATACTCCTCTTTGTCAATTCTTGGAAAAGATTAGATAGAAAAATGGAAAAGGAGATGTTAGAAGGGAGAAAGCTAGCACAAGTGTCAAATAGGCTGAAGAAAAGGAAGTAGAACTAGAAGATTAAAAACATAGGAAAACAAGAAAAATAAAAAGCGTCCAAAAGACACAGGTTCCAGAACTCAAATTGAGAAGAAGAAAACACATCTCTAAGCATATAAGTGTATAATCACTAGAGATATCTGACTTCAAGGAGGAAGGGAATAACGTAAGTGAAGAATTTGGAGCATCATCGCTTCATTAGACTCAAAGTACAACAGGGAAGACACCCAAAATTGACCCAGTCCAACAAGAAAGTTATGATTATGTGGAGTCACTAGAGATAAGAGCACAAAAAAAGGTAAATTCTTCTCTCCAAAATGAATATGAAGATAACTTTGATGAAGAAGTTCCCTTGACAGATGATATTCCTCAAAAAGAACATAAGTTATAAGATTATTTAAAACAAGATATATATGAGTTAGAAGTATTAAAAAAGAATCTCAAACAAGATCATGAGGCAATAAAAGTCCATAGTGAAATCCCGAGGACTCAAAATGATAACATAATCTTGCATATGTGTCATTGGTATAAGAAGGACAAGAAACTCAAGGCTAACAACATGGTCCTTAGAAATAAAGTCAAAGGATTGTAGAGTAATATTTTAATGAAGAAACCAAGGGTAGCATTTAGTGTTAAGAAGAAAAAAGAGGGCACTAGCTTAGATGTCTTGGTCCAAGCTTTAGAGATAGTACAATGAATAAAATATTGGGGAATTTTTGAAGTTTTGATGCATGAGGACATGCAAAACCCTTAGTGTGGAGGAATGTTGAAACCAAAAATTGTATTTTTTTTACACCGCTTTTTGCTTTCCTTTACATAATTTTCATGATAGTTTGCTATATTTCCAGTTTAAAGGTTGCCTCAGTTATCCTCAAGCATCATAAAATGTATCAATCATTGATGGTTTATAATCTATTGTTTATTTATGAAATTTAATCAAAAAAATCCTATAGCTACTGAATTGCACTCATTCTGTAGCTCATAAAAGATTCTATAGCTACATCCATGGTTAGACAGGTACCTGTACATTGGAGAATAAATAAAGGACACAGTTAGATGGAAAATGGTTGACACATTTACATCCACCTATCATAGTGATCTGGCAAGCCACCCAGTTCAAGAGATCGGATGGTTAAACTAAAAGTGAAATCTAGTTTGAACACTCTAACAATGTACAAGATTTGAAGGCGGTTCATAGTGATATCAAGCAAGAGTGAAATTGGACAGGAAGAATTTGAAGTTGACATGTCAAATTAGAATCTTCTCATGATTTTCTTTTAGTAGCAAATCATGAGAAGAAAGACTCCAAATTCGATTTCATTTCTTATTTGTCAAAGTTAGAAACTTGCCTCTCGGCTTATGACTCTTAATACAGTTAATTAATAGACGACTATGAAAGGCCTTGAGGTAAAGTAATGCATACTTACTCTTGTTAATTTTGCAATCATTTTGTTGTTTAAGACTTCGACATTTAATATAAATACTTTTTTCCTTGGTGACCAATGTGTGGTTGAGTAATTTAATAGTTAGTTTTGTGCTTACACTCAACAGGAGGCCCCCTAGAGAGTTGTAAGACTAAATTAATTTTCTGGTTACGTTCATTTCGATTCATTAGATGAACAACTTTTTCTTCGTTGCAATTTGTTGATATTTTTTATTAGTAATTTATTCATAGATTTCCAATAGAAATTTCGGTATTTGGAGCAGGTAGAACAATCTTGAATCATAACTATGCACATTAGTAATCACTCTGAGTTACCATTTAGTTGTTTTTCTGAATCAATTCAATTTATATTTATTCTTTCATTGAGTAGAATTTCACTTTGCAATAATACTTAGAATATTTTAAATTCTTGCAAGTAGAATTGGAATTTCAATTCTTCCATTAGAATAGATCTTGCAATTCAGATCAAGTAGAATAATATTTAGTTTTTGTTGCAATAGATTAAATCTTAATTCAGTTCAATAGAGTAATATTTTATTCTTCTCGCAATAAATTAAGTTTCGATTCAGTTTGATAAATAGAATTTTAAGTTGATTTCACTTTGAAGTTTTATTTGATTTATAAAGAGTAATTTTGATGGAAAGAACATGTGCATAAAAATGTTTTGAGTTAATCTAGTCCCATTTATAATTAGTTTAATTTCATATTTTAAAATAAAAAATAGAACTCCTAGCATATATTGCGCACATGAACTTCATAACTACATGAACCTTAGTTGACAATTAATGAAGTAATTTAACATCAATTATATTACCCAACAACAACCAATTACTATATTTTGAATTTTTTAGGAAATTACCCACATCGATCCCAAAATATGGGTCGATAGACATATCCTCCTTCTTGAGAGCTTTCCATCAACTATCTATTTTCCCAAATCTTAGTCTCAAGCTAGAAGTTCTAGACTCTAAACTTTTCCCTTATTTACCCCAATTTCCCATGTTCTGTCATAGCATGCTATTTCTAATTTCCCAAGCAATTATGCATTAAAATTTTCGAATCTAACTCCATGGCTAGGTTCTATAGTCCCTTAGATTTCCATTGACTGCTTCAAAACCACAATATTAGCTATGGCTGTTGAGATATGCTCTTTTGAAGTTACTATATTCTAAATTTTTCCTTCATATTGTTTTAGTCATAACTCCCTAGTATTAGCTCTCTTTTGTAATTGTAGTATGTCATTGAAATCTCTCTCTGGGATTTTTTATTTGAGCTACAAGAACCACACAATTTTCATGGTTTTTTTCTACCTAAAAATTTCATTTAGGGACTCAAAAATTTCCTGCAAGCGAATGCATGTAAAATTATATAAAAAAAAAATTGCTAAACTTTTGGTTGATTTACTCCCCTAGACCAGTCGTATTCAGTGTCTTGTTTCCCTAAAAAAATAACTAATTGTCTATACTTTTTAGGTCTTTAGTTCTCATTATGCTCGAACTAACCTGTGTCACCTTCCTTGACACTTGATATGCATATGACCTTCCACTTTACATTCATCAAGGTTCTTTGTCTCTTTTTGTTTAAAATTTAAAAAAAAAAAATCCTCTGAGTCATCCACCCTAATATGCACCACAAGGTTGTGTGAAAATCACACGTACCAAACCTCTAGTAATGTGGATCCCCAATGATGGTTTCAAATTTGGAGCATAGATGGCCCTTAGTTAATCTCCACCATTGAATTTGGAGAATAGAGGGCCCTAAGTTAATCTCCACCATTGATCTAGGGTGGGAATTTTAATGGCATTGAACACAACCATATCCCCCTCTCCCCTCCTCCTCATCCCAGTAAACATCGACCACGAGGGGGGGCCCACAGTTGCTCTAATATATAAATCTACAATTTTTGACCATTAATTTGAAATGGTTAAGTGGGTGAAACTTCCGAGGCCCCTCCCAGCCTGTTAAACTTCAACCATGAGGGGGGGCCCACAATCAACCTTGACCTTCAATCTAGCACTGTCACAAATCAATTATTGTCCACCATTTTGACTCTATGTACCCAAACATCATCTAGTGCATTATCCTTGGCCCCTGCAGTCCCAATGCTACATACTCGATCCATGGCTTAGCTAATTCCATGCTTGAAGTCATTCAATAAAGGGTTGAAAGTAAAAAAAAATGACCCTTAGCTTCAATTTCCTCAAGTCCCTAATAATTTTCCCCAATTCCACTTGGGTAATTTTGGCAAACACTTGACAGGCATCCTCATACCAACATTTTGTCAAACACTTCACCTACAACCTTTATACACCACTACACTTGGCTCATACAAGCCCAGTGCTATAATTGTGGCTCTGATACCACCTATAATGTCCCCCCAACCCACTTTCAGCCTATTTAAACCTCTATCTAAGGCATAACTTTGAGTCTAATATTAATAGTAACTTGTATTTGAAAGATTCCCTTTTGTGGGAAATTCCCATCTGGTGGAGTTCAGATTCTTAATGCATTCTATAATGACATATATATAATATATATATATATATATATATATATTATATAATATATATATATATATTATATATATATTATATATTATATATCCTAGCTTAGTTAGCTTCTTATAATTCAGATGCATTTTATTCAAACATTGTAGTGGAGATAAATAAAGAATAAAATTACTTATATTTTAGTTTATGCCCAACTAGTTGCCAACCTTCAATTTTCTGCCTAGCCATAGAACACATTATTCATTTTCTCTCAATAGTGGACCAACCCTAAGATGGGGCATCAATTATCTCAAATCCTAGTACATACTCAGTACCATCAACTAGGCAAGGTACCAAATCTGACAGCCTCTAACCTTCACACTCACATCTGCCATCATCCTACACCCAAGTGATGCAAACCCTTATTTTCACTTGCAATCCCTCAGGTTGTGCTACTACCTTCTAGCGTGATTCACTTAGCCGGCCAGGGACGTTCTGAGCACTAGGGATTTTAGGAGTTCTTGCTACCTTCATGGGTCTTCCAAGTACACTTCTAGGCCCTCATACCAACCCTAGTAGCCTCCAACCTCAAGGCTCACATCCCCCATTAGCTTGCACCGAAGTGGTGCACACCCTTCTCTACACTCAAAGTCCCTTGAGTTGTTCCACAAAATTCCATGGCACCTTATTCACATGGTGAGGGAAGTTCTTACCACTAGAACTTCTAGGAGTTCCTACTATCATCTTGGGTTTCCCTTCTCATTCCATAATTTTCTACATGTCTAACTAAAACCATGTTGAATGAATGAATGGATCATCTCCCCATCACAATGCCAACATCCTTATTTTATATGCATGCCTCTTTTCTGATAGTTGGCACCCTTCCAAGCCACTTAATGGACCTTGGTCATACACATGTGCACTTACTAATGATTATTAAATGTTATGTGCCTCTTTTTACTCATCCATGGAGTCTTGCCCCCCCATACTTGTTATGTCTTCTTAGTATGCATGCATCATTATAATTATAATCCCAAGCATTCTAGATTTAAATCATGTTCACCTGAGCATACCATCACAAAAACACAATCACACATGTACACAAGCACAATAAACCTTAAAATAAATCCTCAGATCACCGTCCTATGCTTTACATTACTTCCATACTAGGGGCGAGAAGGGGTGCTACACTACTCTCCTTCACACACAGGAAAAAACCAAACTTTAACCTTTCCATCTTTCTTTTTTTTTTAACTGAAATGGGTATGTTTTTTTATTTATTTGAAGGTAGATGGTTGGGCCAAAGCCTAAACAACCAAGAGTACAATTCTTCTTATCATCTTTCTTATGCTAGGATGGATTACGATTCTGTCAAGAGAAGCAAGATTGGTATGATATCTCGTCATTAATGTTGAGTTGTCCCTTCTAAAGAGCACACCCTTTATTTGCCATGAGGTCTGCTTCACTGTTCAAATTCCTTAGAATGTGGTAGAATTTGTAGGTGTCGAATTCAAGGAGGGTTCTCTTTAATCTGCTGAGAATTTTGTTGAGACTTGTATTATTGAACAATTCCTTTATGTTGAGTTTCTTGATTAGTATATCTGAGTCTCCAAATGCTAGAAAGTCTTTGACGCCTCTTTCCCTAGCAATTTGGCATGCTTTGAGGAGAGCTATAATCTCTGCTTGATTGTTGGTTTTTTGCCCAATACCCCAGCAAAAGCAATCCCTTCTTGACCCATCTGGAGAGTACATAATACCCCCTGCTCTAACAGCATTGGGGTTCCCTTTGGAAGCCCCATCAAAGAAAATCGAGGTTAGATGTTGTTGCCTCCACCAATCTTGGAAAGTGATGTCAGAATTTCTTTTTCGTCATTCAGAGTTTGCAATGGGGGGGAGTAAGGGGAGCTTTCGAGGCAGAGGGGAAAGAGAATCCAACCATCTCTTTTCTTTAGGAAGGAAAGTGAGGTTTTCTTTAAGGTAAGATTGTTGGACTGCTTCAAAAAGGAGGGATTTTAATTTGGTTGCTACTTTCAAGGGAGTATAAGAGATTTCTTTGAAAATTTGTTCATTATGGGTCAACCAAATTTGCCAACATACATATTTGGGGATGGAAATCCAAATTCTGTTCCATAGAGATGTAGTGGGAATATTGTGGGGATATAGGTGGCTCCATGAGGCAAATAACTCTGCTACAAAATCATGGCCCCGGGGGGAAATATGGAGTTCATGGAGAATGCAGCCCCATACTTCTTTAGTAAAATAGCAGTCAATAAAGAGGTGTTTAGTTGTTTCAGTATTGCTTCTGTAGAGGGAACATTTGTGCGGTCCTGCGTAGTTTCTCTTGGCCAGATTTTCTCCTATCAGGACTCTGTTATGCACCAAAATCCAGAAAAAAAAATTGACTTTGGGAAGACCTCCAGGATCCCATACTTTTTTCCAGAAATTGGGTAGATGATTGCTGATTTTTATTGGGTCAAGGGCGCTATAACCAGCAGGTGTGGTATACCTTCCTGAGTGTCCCCATCCCCATGCGTCCTTCATGCTTCGATGAACTGGTGCTACCTCTTCAAGCATTTCGATGAGCCAATTTTGTTGCTGCAAGAGTCTAACAGGGACGCCGTGGAAGTCCCAGCATCACCAATTGACTTTGCTGTCCCACCTAGAAAGATCGTAGATGCTATTGATGTTAAAAAGTGTGCAATAAGAAATGATAAATCTAGAATGTGCTAAAAATAGCATGTCTAAAAATAGCAATTTGGCCAGTGAGGTCATTGGCCACATTGGGTGAGAGGTGAAACTGCTAAAAATAGAAAGTTCTAAAAATAGCATTTCTGGGTCCCTTCCTATTTATAACAGTCCCTATTCTATCGATAGGAAGTAAAATTAATTTTGGTCTTAGTAGCAGTTGGAAATATTAATTAATTAATTAAGGAAATTCGAATTTGAAGTCTTTGTGAGCATGCACGAGTTGTCCCACTGATTGAGGAATTTATCCTTAATTTCCCCCACTGATTGAGGGAATAAGTATGAGTTCTATAATGAGAGAATCAGTTGACTTAGTTCTAACTAGTCAAGTCCAGTTAGATTATTTTAACAAGTTGTTAAAATAATAAAATATAGTTTGTTAATGCTTGCATGCATGTGACAACTATTATTTTAGATAACTGAGAATTCACTCATGGATAACTGTTGCATCCCAGTTCTATCAGAGACTCAGTTGAGATCAGATGTGGGACAATGTACTATTAGATGCTTGACTATTTCTAGTAAGTAGTTTTTGCATGGTTGAGGAACTAGTGTCCTCAAGGATTGCGTAGTTGGACCATTGGTTAATTTGGTATGTTTGGAATTAATTGCATATGTTTTTGCTATTATTTCCTCAAGGAAATAGGGATTGGACCATAGGTAAAGCCTTTATATACAGGGCTTGGTTGGTTCATGAGACATATCTTCATAGTTCATTGATAACTGAATAGCTTGAGAGCTAATTCTTTTTGTATTGTGAAGAGGATTTCTACTTGATTGATAATACATGGTTGGGGTTTTATGCTAGTGCTTTCACCTAAATATATATTGTGTTATGTGTGATTATTTCTCTTGATCAGTTATGCATGTTTCTACTTGATGTTGCTCATGAATTTGATTATGCTTCCACTTAATGTTTTGTAGAAGTAGAAAAAGTATTATGCTTTAGGACATGCATATATTGGTTTGTTCTACAGGTGAAATTTCTACATGGTATCAGAGCACAGGTGATCAAGCAAGAAAAGTATACTAGCAGGAGGAATTCGAAGTTTCTTATTCTTGATATATATCTCAAGTTCTTATCACATTTATTTCATCGATGACGTTCAATGGTTTGAGGCTTGAGTATGCCCTTGATGGCAGCTTAAACTATATAGCTTGGAAGGATCTCATGGAGGCAGTTTTGGAAGATAATGGTCTTAAGGATTTCATTGATCAAGAAGTCCCTAAGCCTACTGACAAGACTAAGCTAGTGGAATGGGGTAAGTATGTGGCTAGAGCTAGGAGAATTCTCATGGAGGGTGTTCAAGATCACATAGTCTCAAGTCTCCATGGGAAGGAGTCTCTGTTTGCATTGTGGAAAACATTGAAAGATTTATATTAGAATAGCAGTGATCAAAGGAAGTTGGCACTGAAGGACAAGCTTCGAAAGATCAAGTGTGAGAAGGGTGACTTGATTTCTACATTCTTGATCAAGCTCACTGATGAGCCCCGAATTGGGTAACTTATTGGGCTCATTTTTCCTAATTGTCCTTGTTCAATCCTCCATTTTTCATATATTATGCATGTTTTTTTAGTATGTTTATGTTGTTTGAACGAATAAGGGTGGTCACTCTACTAGGGAGGCTAATACGTGGTTATTTCAGGTTTTTTGGACAAGTTTTGGAGCAAACCCAAGCAATCATGGGACAGGTGACAGCCAAGCTTGAGGTGAGGATTCATAGGGGGGTTGTCTCTGGCATTAAATGACCCTTCCTCGAAATCTCCACCCTCAACTCCGAGCTCAACAGGCCACCAAAACGAATCTTAAAGGTAGCCAAGCAGCTTTGGGAAGAGTGACTGTTTACTAGTAGTTGGAACAGCCGAGTCCCTTGAATTTAGGAGGGCTGCTAGGCCCCTCGTAGTGTATAAATAAGAAGGCCTCAATCTTCGTAGTTTACTTTTGGAACTGCTGTAATTTTGCACTAGAGTGCTGTCATTTTCCCAACTCGTTTTCTTGTAGCTACTGCTATATAACTTTCTTGTGATGATTATTTTTGGATAATGAGAAGAAGTTCTATTTGGCATCAGCTCTGAGTTTTTTATAGGAGCCTGTAGCTCTTGGGGTTGGGCCCAACCTAAGAGCCAAGGCCTCCTTCATGTATTGTTATGTGTTTTTGTGTCTTTGCAAAATAATTTATGTTTAGTAGATTAACAACTTGCTGATTACATAGGTCATGGTTAATGATCAGATAGGCTTTTGC
Organism: Pinus taeda; assembly: GCA_000404065.3. NCBI lineage: Eukaryota > Viridiplantae > Streptophyta > Pinopsida > Pinales > Pinaceae > Pinus > Pinus taeda. The sequence goes on from APFE030861205.1 coordinate 36,771, forward strand.
ATGCTCAGATTTAGTTGATAGATAAGTAACAGGGAATATCTCTAGAAAAATGCCATCAAGTGCCTCTGATCTCACCTCTCCCTCAGTGGGATCGTGAGCTGGGACAAAGGTGACATTGCTGCCAACAAAAATGCTGTTTTGCTTTGTCATGCAATTCTTAGTGTTGGAATCCTCATTTGCAGATGCTGATATTAGTAGTGTTTAAATGATTCAGTTGATGATTGCTTAGTTGCATAGTTATTTCACGCATTTCATTTCGAATAAACTTCTGTTCATTTCCTTTTGTTGTTACTTAGGTCAGAATAGAGTGAAGTAATTAGGTCATAGGTTTTATAAGTGTTTGTTTGTTCAGTTTGAAAAACCACTTGCAGAGTACCTGTTATCCTTCCTTACCTGCACATAATCCATCCAACCTACCTGCTTCATCCTTCACTTAGAACCCCTACCTTTCATTTGCCTCATTCACTTACTTTGCCATGATTCTCATCTTCTTGTGCAACATCGTTTCATCCCTCCTTGAACAAATCTAACCATCTGCGCCACTCCTCAACTCCATCCTCTAAGTCTTGAACTCCCTTACACCCCTATTTCACCTCCATACTCATTCCTCCACCTTTTTCCCTCCATCCATGATCCAAAATCCCATTTCTGAACATCCTATAGAAAATTACAGACATCTTGTAGAAATTCCAGACATCCTGTAGAACCCCTGCAGACTTCCTATAGAAACTCACAAAAGCAATTTCTTGAAGGCCAAACTCTGTGAAACTCCCAGGAAGGGTGCTAGGGACCCCTTAGGCCCTCTCTGAACCTTCCCTACCTCTTCCAAGCATTTCCCCTCACCAATCCACCTCTGCACAGTAAAAAACAGTGAAAGCACATGCATGATAATTTTGACAACTTATTCAAAAATACAAAAAGATGGTTCTTTTAGATTTTGTTGTAGACATAGCTTAGATACATGCATTTCATCTTCTTAGAAGTCAATGGCATCTCTCCCAGTAACTTGCATCCTCTTTCTTGCATCAGTAGAGCTAGCCGGCAAAATTAGGGTTTGCTAGGGTTTGCGTTTTCTTTCAGCTTTTCAGTTTCCTTCTGCAGATAGATTAGCTTCCTTCGAGTTATTTTCCATCCATTAGTTAATCAGCCTCTTCTTAGAGCTCATAAAAGTTGGCTTGAGCCCTAGCGGACTTGTGCCAGCTGACCAAGTGACAGCTGTGGCCAGAGCTAGTACTTGTGCATACAGCACCGTCGCTTCCAAGTTTGTTACGAACTACCGGGTTGATAAAAGTAAAGAAGGGAGTCCCAGGAGTTGTGGCCTTGTTGCTGCAATACTGGATCTCACCACTCTTTTTGGCGACGTTTCCGGGGAAGCGTCAAAGTATTCGTGATTGCTGCTTTTCTTCTACAACCTTCTTCCAAGTAGTTTATTTCATTTCCATTCTGCGATTTCATTTCCGCAAAAGTAGACTAGACATTTCCTGCTTTCCTAGACTAGCATTTCAATTCTGCAAGCGTAGAGTAGCATTTCAATTCCGCAATTTCAATTTCACAAGCATAGCCTAGAATTTCATTCCTGCAATTTCAATTCAGCAAAATAGATTAGTTCTTTCCTGCTTTCATTTCAATTCCACATTTTCATTTTAGCAAGATAGATTTTAGATAGTTGCAATTCAATCTATTTTCAGTTTTGCAGGTACAAGCAGAAAAAAAAAACAGCCAAAAATCTTTCATTTCATGCCTCGTAGGAACAGAGACAATACCGAAAAATTCTTACCCAACACCCCCACTACATCACAGAGTCACCCTTCTCTCTTCTTTGGTGGCCGTGATCCAAACGAACCTATAGGTGAACCTCCTGAGATATACGAAGATCCTATAACAGAAGAAGAGCAAGAAAACATCCCTCTTGAGACCATGGTTGAACGCAGAAACGGTATGGGTGATAATGAGAGAATAGAAGGTGATTTTCCCATCCGGGAGACCAATGGGGATATGAAAATGAAAAACATAAGTCCCTCCGCCTTACCTCACTTCCATGGATTGACCACTGAAGACCCTGATACCTTCCTGTTTGAGTTTGCTATCCTTTGTCGAACTTATGACTATGCTGAGGACGAGCAAAAGTTGAAACTCTTTCCTTCTACCCTCAATGATGTAGCACTCCGCTGGTTCATGGGGTTACCTGGAGACAGTATCACTACTTGGGCTCAGATGCAGCAAGCCTTTAACAACAAATATCGAGACTACTGTAGGTCAAAGGAAACAAAGGGAGAAATCTTTCGGATGACCATGGGAAATGATGAGTCTTTAGAAGACTACAAGGAGAGGTTCCAGCTTAGTTATAAACGGGCCAGGTGCACACTTGAACCTGCATCTCTGAAGCTAGTTCTGCTCCGAGGAGTCCCTGAAGATCTGCTAGATACCCTTCACTTGCTAGCTGGAGGAGACATCTACCAACAACCCTATGAGGACATAAAGATCGTGTTTAGAAACCATTCCAGGGCAGCCAGGAAACGAGGAAGGGGGAATCCACTTTCAGCTAGTACCACCTTCTCCAAGCATGAGTTTGCTAATCAGATGGAAGACCTCAAAAATGAGATGAGACAGACCATTGCCATGCAACTTGATACCTTCCGAATTCAACAAAAGAAAGAGGAAGCTGAGAGGGCTTTGGCCATTTTTTGTCCCAGAAGTACGAGGAAGCATCCTAAGAACGAGTGTCCATTGCACTCAGTAGAGGTGTGTTTCGTTTGTGAGGAAGACCACCCCACCAACCAATGCCCAACCTTGCTCGGATTTAAAGCCATGTACCTGGGGACTGAGGCGACTATTGAACCTCTCTACTTCCTCAACCAAAGGAGGCCACATGGGCCCAGACCTTACTAGTAGGGGATGCAAGGGACATCCCAAGCTTATTATAACCCCAACCAATTTGCTCATATACCTTCTTGGGGGCCCCCTGCTCATCCTTCCTGGTCCGCACCTCCTCCGTGGTCTTATCCATCTCAATACCATACTCAACCTGCTGCTCATTCGTTTCACTCTCATGTCCAGCCACAACCTCAGTGGAATGCACCTCAACTGAGGTGGAGGCCCCAATACAACTCTCCTCCCGCCATTCTGCCTCCACCACCGGCTCAACCACAACCATCACCTCCTGCTCCTCCAAGACAACCCCAGATGCCTGCTCAATCGAACCCGAACCCCAACAACAGACAGGCCCAACAAGTATATACTGGGGAAACAACATGCCCTACCTATGCTGTGGAGATCCAGGAGATCAACCTGCGATCTGGGAAGGTCCTTCCAGAACGCCAACCTCCTCCCCTAGAGGAGGAGGAAGAGAAACAGGGAAGTGAACCCGGCCATTCCACCCTTTCCTGAGTGACTAACAGTAACCACGCAACCAAACCCAGAGGAGACTGAACTTCTGGGAGAACTCAAGCAGTTGTGTGTGAAAATACCACTTCTCCAGGCCATAAAATATGTACCAATATACAACAAATT
>APFE030861205.1:40300-50754 GCA_000404065.3 Pinus taeda
GAGTCCTTCCCTTTGGGCTATGCAACGCTCCTGCCACTTTCGAGAGAGTAGTATTGAGCATATTTGCTGAGCTGGTTCATGATTCGGTGGAAATCTATATGGATGACTTTACTCCTTATGGGTCTGACTTCCAAGAAGCCTTGTCCAACTTGGGAAAAGTTTTAAGCAAGTGCATTGAGATGAACCTGTCCCTCAGTCCTGAAAAATGTGAATTCCTGATGACTGAAGGGACCGTGCTAGGTCATACCATTTCTCAGCAAGGATTGCAGGTGGATCCTAACAAAATTTCTATCATCCAGAAGGTTCCACCTCCTCAAAAGGTGAGAGATGTTTGGCGTTTTCTAGGCTTGGCAGGATATTATAGAAGATTCATCAAAGATTTCAGTAAGCTATCCTCGTCATTATTTATCCTCTTAGAAAAAGATGTCGAATTTAAATGGACTAATGACTTCTAGGGGGCTCTGGATGAGTTGAAAGGTAAGCTGGTATTCGCCCCGATCTTGAGAGGTTCAAACTGGGCCCTACCTTTCCACATCCACACCGATGCCTTGAACAAAGCCATAGGAGCAGCCTTAGGACAAGTTGAGGAGAAATTTCCATATTCCATATACTTTGTTAGCAAAAACCTGTCCAAGGCAGAGATGAACTATACGATAACCGAGAAAGAGTTCCTGGTCGTAGTCCATTCCTTAAACAAGTTCAAACACTACATCACTGGTTATCAAACATTTGTACACACTGATCTTGCTGCGATTATATATTTAATGAATAAACCTGATGTGAATGCTCTTATCATTAGATGGTTACTTTTGTTGCAACAATTTGATTTGACTATTGTTGACAAGCCAGGTAAGGAAAATGTTGTTGCTGACTTCCTATCTAGATTGGATTTTCCTGCAGGTGAGGAAGGGACAGTGGATGACCAGATGCCGGATGAACACTTGTTTGCTATCTCAGTACTCTCTCCATGGTTTGCTGATATAGCAAACTACTTGGTCTCAGCACAGTTCCCTCCGCATCTGTCCTCAAAGGAGAAGAGCAGAATCATGAGGAAGAGTGCCCCATTCACTTGGATCGGGGGCAACCTATTTAAACTCGGCCCAGATCAGATCTTGAGGGGTTGTGTTAGGGAAGAGGAAGTCTTTGACATCCTCCTAACCTATCACGATGGGCCATGTGGAGGCCACTTTGCAGCAAAAAGGACCGCCTTCAAAATTCTATAGGCTGGCTACTATTGGCCTACTCTTCATCAAGATGTCAAAAGATACATCAACCAGTGTGACCGATGTCAGAGGATGGGAAAACCTACTCCAAGGGATGAAATGCCCCTCCAAACTCAAATGACTTTCAAGCCATTTGAGAAGTGGGGCATGGATTTCGTGGGACCTATCAACCCTCCTTCAAAGCAAAGGTCTTACATCATTGTGTGCATCAACTACTTGACCAAGTGGGTAGAAACAAAGGCAATCAAGGCAGCGACAGAAGAGAAAGTGGCTGAGTTCTTAAGGGAAAACATCTTCTACAAGTTTGGCTACCCAAGAGAGTTGGTCACTGATCAAGGAAGCCAGTTCACCTCCAACCTGATTGAAGATTTGCTCACTCATCACAAGATCAATCACAGGACTACCACCCCATATCATCCCCAAGCAAATGGACAGGTGGAAGTCACTAATAGAGCATTGGAAGGGATTTTGACTAAGGTGGTGAGTAGCAGCAGAAAGGATTGGGCAGATCGCTTGGTTGAGGCCACCTCGGCCTACAACACCACTTGGAAAACTACAACCGATTTCACACCTTATGAGTTGGTCTACAGGAAGAAAGCTTTGTTGTCCATAGAGTTCAAGTATAACACAATGAGGGTGGCAGCTCAGCTGGACCTAGATCTCAGCCATGCTTAACGCGAAAGATTACTGCAGCTGAATGGATTAGATGAACAAAGAATGCAGGCCCTCCTCCACTCAAAAGTAGTCCAACTTCAGAGGAAGATATGGCACGACCGACACCTTAATGAAAAGCAATTCCAGTCGGGAGATTGGGTGCTGCTGTATGACTCAAGATACAAGGATTTAAAAATAAAGTTGAGGGCAAGATGGCTAGGACCATATGCAGTGGAGAAACATAATGACAATGGCTCAATGCTTATCCGGACCATTGATGAAGAAGCCATCCCCATGCTTGTCAATGGGCATCGGTTGAAGATCTACAGGAAACCTCTTTCGAGGCAGGAGTTCTTTGAAACTTTGGAAAAATCAGTGCTGGTAGTGGAGCAGGGCTCTGCCCCTATTCCACCCACACTTTGATCATAAAAATAAAAAATAAAACAGAAATAAAAAAGATCCTTGGGTGAAAACCTTTTTGAGGCACCCAGGGCAGACAGTGAGGGTGAAAACCTCATGGAGGTGCCCCAGTTGTCCCTAGAGAAATAAAAAAATGTGGAATAAAAAGATCCTTGGGTGAAAACCTCTTTGAGGCGCCCAGGGCAGACAGTGAGGGTGAAAACCTCTTTGAGGCGCCCAGGGCAGACAATGATGATGAAAACCTCTTTGAGGCACCCTCCCTGTCTCATTAAAAAAAAAGAAAAAAAAAAGAGGAAAAAAAATAAAAGAAAACAGAACTATTCTCTATGAAGTAATTGCAGGTTGTAGGACATCCTACATTGCAAGAAAAGAGGGCACACAAAACAAGGACAGGGGTCCGTACCAGGCTCAAGGACACCCCTTCAGACATCCCCTCCATGGCCACTCACCTCTCCTAGGATCTGGTCACATTCGGGTTGAGATTGGGCCTTCTACAGGAAGTTCTGGGCTTTCTACAGGAAGCTACAGGCTTTTCTACAGGAAGTCCTAAATTTCTACAGGAAACATCCTGTAGAACTTTTGGATGAGCCAAATTCAAGTTTGAAGAGGGAACCTGATGGTTGGGATCAATTTGTTAGACCTGAGGCCACACCTCTATCCAATACAACACCATGTGGTGCCCTGTTCCATCCCTTGACACCTCTGTCACCCACTTGGTCATGTGTTCCTGCACAGTCATTTCAGAAACCTTGTTTTCCTCAGGTTGACAGCAAAGAAAAAGAGGAAAATTTTAAGTAAAAAAAAATCAAGCAACAAAGGCTCGCACACTCTACCTGTTCAAGCTCCACCTAGACTCTTCATCAGTGACTGTAGCCCTGCTTGTTTAACCTGGATCCCAAGAGGAGAAGCAACTACAGGATATCCTACAGGAATCCTGTAGCAGCTAATCCATCTGGAGTACATACTATGGAGTCAATAACAGCTAAAATCGACACAAGGAACATGTAACAAGCTTCGCTCGGACGTGAACACCTCCTCAACAGCTGAAATTAGACGGAGCCTGTGCATGCAACGTTTACGACCAGAGGATCGGGTCCCGAAGCCGTGCATACAACATCAGCCAATGAAAGAAGGAGTTCCAGCACCTGTGCACGAAGCAGTAGTGAGAAAAGCCACCATTCCACGTCCCGAAACTTGCAGAACATGTCCACGGCCACACAGGTAAGTGTCTAACCTTATTCGTCAAATTGCATAGACTATACTCTGAAAACTGCATGTCTGTGAAATGGTGCGAATTGAACGAATTCGGTGGCTAGTCAACTGGCCACCCACAGTCAATCGAATGGCCTCATGGGATCCGAACGAGCTTGGTTATGCCAAAGAGACGGGCAACTGACATGTGGGAAGTGTCCAGTCGGGAAATCGGCGGACTGACAATGGTGGCGGTGGTTAATGGCAAAGGGGAAGTAATGGCGGCCAGAGACATGCAGGAGAATAATGGCCGTGACGTTGGCTAACGGATTGGCCTGGACACCTCAACCCCTCGCCAGGAATTGCGCCGTAATTCGAAATTGCTCGGCCGAGAACTCACGCTGAACCACTGTCATTTACACTTGCAACTGTTTTCAGCAAAGTATGCGTCCTCCTCCTCTGTAGTTTGTTAGCCCAAGATTCTCAGCACATTTCAAAATCCTCCCGTGTTCCAGGCTTGTTCAGAAGCACCATGACGTCCTCCAGTACCCGGAAAAGCTCTCTATAGGAAGGAGCTCTACAGGAAACACGACATAGCCTCCCAGAGCAGAGAAACCTCGACTGCTTGCGTCGAAATTAGAGTTTCGAAGAGAGGTAGGCTCGAAAACACCATCCCCATGCATGGTATTTCGAAAGGTGGTGAATTAAACTATCTGGAGTAGGAGAATTAGAAGCAAGTCTGCTTGTGGGTCAAGAACAGTAGTTTTCCTGTGTGATACATGGAATTTTTCAATTGGTTCTGCGTCAAATTTTCCTCCATGGTTCTTGTTAAGAAATTCCTCCTATAAAAATGATAAACCGCTGTGAGGGCTAACCTGTGAATGAAGAATGTGACTTTTACGTGGTTGAATGCATGCTGGGGACAAAAATTAAGCTCTGTACTCTGTTTGTGGGAGTCTAATTCCCTTTTGATAGTCGAGTTTTGTGCCAACAACATTATAACCAGGGAATTGGTGCAAAGTGAAATATAAACACCTGATGAACACTATCTTCAAAGTTCAGGGGAAGAAACCATAAACAGAATACCCCTTTCTGATCAGAGCACAAGCAAAACAGAGTACTCTCACCATGCTAGGAGGGTTTATCAGGAAGGAACCTTCGGATTCCAGAAAATTGCGTGAACACCCCGCAGTAGTGGACCTCTTCACCCGTGCCAACTGGATGGCATTTTGTGACAAAATTCAGGGACACGACGATGCAATAACGGAAGAATTCTTGTTGTCTCTGCAACCTAAATCAAAGACACTGGCCACTGTGAATTTCAGAGGGTTGACCTTAAGGCTAAACCCTGAATTCATTAGCCGAGTCATTGACCTGCCATTGGGGATACCCTGGAGCAAAGAGGAGAGAGGACTAGGCCAAAAAGCCAAGAAAGAATTCTTCCTACCAGAGGAACAGTTTGCAGAAGATAAGAATGGGGTAAGGAGGGTCAGTTTACATCCTCTGTGGAGTGAATCCAGTCTCCGAATTATGAAATACATTACCTGTGAGGGGCGGTTCAGGATTGTTTACGACTATCATTTTCGGTTGCTAAAAGAACTAAGACATGGGTTGGATCTACCCCCAGAGCAGAAGTTAAGCATCCCCTATTTTCTCTTGCAATCATTGATTGAATGTGGCACAAAACTGAAGGAAGGGACACCAGATCAGCTAGCCCATCATGGGCTCATCAAGCTTCTGGTAGAGGATGGCCTCCATACCTACATTGTCCCCCTCTCCTGGGAAATTTTTTGCAATATGTCCAAAGATGATGATATAAGAATTCTGGCCAAGGAACTCACCTCATCCAGTAGTGAAGAAGGGAAACACCTTGAAGCCAAAAAGAAAGCCAAGGGTAAGGGAACCCAAGACAGACCACCGTAGAAAGAACAAGAAGAGAAACAAGAGAAAGGCCAAGCTGCCGAGCCCAAAACTGTGGGTGGAATAAAGGCACAAACACCAAGGGAGAAACGATTGCAAATCAGGGCAGAGAGGACTGAAAAAGTCCAAGAAAGTAAGGGCACGCCCAAGGCAACCACAACAAAATTGAAAGAGAAGACACCCCTAGCTAAGTAGGCCAAAACAATGAAAACCGTTTATACAGAAAGCCAGAAAACCGTTTCTACAGGAAGCCAGAAAACAGTCAGCATAGGACTTTCTACAGGAAGTATGAAGGCAGAAAAGAAAAAGGAGAAATCACCCGAAATCTTGGCCAGGGAGGTAGTAGCAATGCTGGCTACCTTAAGCACAACACCAGAGCAAAAAGGGAAGAGAAAAAGGGAGCCTTCTATGTATTTTAAGGCAAGAAGGAGCACGAGGATAAAGACTGGCAGACCCAAGCCACCGTCAAAAGAACCAATCACAATTGTAGACACCCCAGTTACACAAAAGGAGAGGTCTCCCTCCAAGGCATCCATCACTTATGAATGAGGAAGCTCGAAGACATCCACTTGGAGAGAAAGAATGAAAATGTTAGACACAAAGACCTCTATACAGGATGCTGAGACAATTCTACTGGATACATTGGCTAGGCCAAAGGAGACCAAAAAGTTTGAAGAGAAGGCAGCTACATCATCCCAGGAGGAGGAAAAGACTGAGAAAATTGAGGAACCAAGCCCCCAGCCCAACGTGGGCTCTTACTACAACTTGCTAGAGGTGGGAAGGATAATTCCCCAAAAATTTGCAGTGCCGCTCTTCTTTGCACTAGAGGAAGAGAGAGTGAGGACCCACACTTGGATGAAAATCGCCAAGTCCAAGGGTGTGGAAGATATAGGTCCTTTGGAGGAATAGCTCAAAGAGGCAAGGAAATGATTGGCTTTGGTACGACATATAGAAAGTAACCAGCAGACCAAGCTCCAGGAAGAAAATGAGCTGCTCAAATAGCGGCTACAGTTACAGGGACACCTTATGAAGGATAGGCCCCACACCTTGGGCGAACGACAGCAACAGGAGGAGCCCACAACAACCAATGAAACACCTGATGAATAGCAGAGAAGGGAAGGGATGCAAGCTGAAATTGAGACACTGAATCGGCAGCTACAGGAAAAAGAATTGCAAGCAGGCCTAGAGATACAATCTTTGAAACAACAGGTACAAGAAAAGGAGGCCCAACTGGCCTACATGGCCAGTTGGGCGATGGAAGCTCTGCAGTGTAGGTAGCCGGCCAAATCCTACACCCTATACCTCAAGGATTAGTGGTTGCAGTTTCAGATCAACACTTTGGCACAGAGAGGTATCACTCCATTTCAAAACTACTCTCAATTCATGGCTCTATGTGACAGCAGCTCATCCGAAGAAAAGGCCAAGCTATTAGAGTTTTACCTACACAACTTAGCCCTTCCTGACATGAACTCGTGGGACCCTAACGCTGCGATAGGGGACATACAACTTATGGCCATGGCATCTTGGCTAAATCATGAAGAAAAGAGAGTAGCAGAGGTCCAAAACGTTATGAACAGAGAGCTACATGAGCCATTATTGATTAGAGCAGAACCGGAGGATCCTTTAGCATTGATATTTGCCCACCAGCACTTGGCCAATGACCCTCAGGCCTTACCAGATTACATGGGACGACAAGCCCAAGCCATAGCCCATTTTGAGGACATGGAGAGACTGTTGGGGGATAACTGTGTTCATGCTTGCTCCCAAAGGTGGAATTCACTGCCCCACAGCCTAAAGATTAGAGAATACCACACCCCCACAAGGATGAGGGAGGCCTTCGCAAGAGTGCCTCTCTACAAACAGTCCATGCAGAATCTTTACGCCAGCTGGATCGACCTCAAATTCAGTCCTCCCTTGCTTTTGGGGTTGTTAGAGGGAGTCAGAGAAGAGGAGAAACACAAGCAGTGGGAAGAAGAGGAAAACAAAGCAGGATTTCATGACCGTGAAGAAGATATCACTTCAGAGGCCTGGGATGTGAGGGAGGCGGTCAAGGCTATCCAGGATGATGAGTTGGACTAGTTGCTCAGAGGATGAGCAACCCATTTAGCAGGGGGGTGATGATGAGCCCCGAATTGGGTAACTTATTGGGCTCATTTTGCCTAATTTTCCTTGTTCAATCCTCCCCTTTTCATAGATTATGCATGTTTTTTTAGTATGTGTTTGAACGAATAAGGGTGGTCACTCTACTAGGGAGGCTAATATGTGGTTATTTCAAGTTTTTTGGACAAGTTTTGGAGCAAAACCAAGCAATCATGGGACAGGTGACATCCAAGCTTGAGGCGAGGATTTGTAGCGGGGTTGTCTCTGGCATTAAATGAACCTTCCTTGAAATATCCACCCTCAACTCCGAGCTCAACAAGCCACCAAAATGAATCTTAAAGGCAGCCAAGCAGCTTTGGGAAGAGTGACTGTTTACTAGCAGATGGAACAGCCGAGTCCCTTGAATTTAGGAGGGCTGCTAGGCCCCTCGTAGTGTATAAATAAGAAGGCCTCAACCTTCATATTTTACTTTTGGAACTGTTGATTTTGCACCAGAGTGTTGTCATTTTCCCAGCTCGTTTTCTTATAGCTACTGCTGTATAACTTTCTTATGATGATTATTTTTGGATAATGAGAAGCAGTTCTATTTGGCATCAGCCCTGGGTTTTTTGTAGGAGCCTGTAGCTCTTGGGGCTGGGCCCAACCTAAGAGCCAAGGCCTCCTTCATGTATTGTTATGTGTTTTTGTGTCTTTGCAAAATAATTTCTGTTTAGTAGATTAACGACTTGCTGATTACATAGGTCATGGTTAATGATCAGATAGGCTTTTGCATGCTCAGATTTAGTTGATATATTAGTAATAGGGAATATCTCTAGAAAAAGGCCATCAAGCACCTCTGATCTCACCTCTCCCTCAGTGGGATCGTGAGCTGGGACAAAGGTGACATTGCTACCAACAAAAACGTTGTTTTGCTTTGTCATGCAATTCTTAGTGTTGGAATCCTCATTTGCAGATGATGATATTAGTAGTGTTTAAATGCTTCAGTTGATGATTGCTTAGTTTCATATTTATTTCACGCATTTCATTTCGAATAAACTTCTGTTCATTTCCTTTTGCTGTTACTTAGGTCAGAATAGAGTGAAGTAACTAGGTCATAGGTTTTATAAGTGTTTGTTTGTTCAGTTTGAAAAACCACTTGCAAAGTACCTGTTATCCTTCCTTTCCTGCACATACTCCATCCAACCTAACTTATTCATCCTTCACTTAGAACCCCTACCTTACATTTGCCTCATTCACTTACTTTGCCATGATTCTCATCTTCTTGTGCAACATCGTTTCATCCCTCGAACAAATCTAACCATTTGCGCCACTCCTCAACTCCATCCTCCAAGTCTTGAACTCCCCTACACCCCTATTTCACCTCCATACTCATTCTTCCACCTTTTTCCCTCCATCCATGCTCCAAAATCCCATTTCTAAACATCCTGTAGAAAATTACAGACATCCTGTAGATATTCCAGACATCCGGTAGAACCCCTGCAGACTTCCTGTAGAAACTCACAAAAGCGGTTTCTTGAAGGCCAAACTATGTGAAACTCTTAGGAAGGGTGCTAGGGACCCCTTAGGCCCTCTCTAAACCTTCCCGACCTCTTCCAAGCATTTCCTCTCGCCAATCCACCTCTGCACAGTAAAAAGTAGTTAAATCACATGCATGATAATTCCGACAACTTATTCCAAAATGCAAAAAGATGGTTCTTTCAGATTTTTCTATAGACATAGCTTAGATACATGCATTTAATCTTCTTAGAGGTCAATGGCATCTCTCCCAATAGCTTGCATCCTCTTTCTTGCATCAGTAGAGCTAGCTGGTAAAATTAGGGTTTGCTAGGGTTTGCATTTGCTTTCAGCTTTTCAGTTTCCTTCTGCAAATAGATTAGATTCCTTCGAGTTAGCCTCCATCCATCAGCTAAACAGATTCTTCTCAGAGCTCATAGAAGTTGGCTTGAGCCCCTAGCAAACTTGTGCCAGCTGACCAAGTGACAGCTGCGGCAACAGCCAGTACTTGTGCATACAACACTGTCGTTTCCAAGTTTGTTACGAACTACTGGGTTGATAAATGTAAAGAAGGGAGTCCCAGGAGTTGCAACATTGTTTCCGCAATACTGGAGCTCACCACTCTTTTTAGCACCATTGCTGGGGAAGTGTCAGAGTATTCGTGATTGCTACTTTTCTTCTATTTTCTTCTACAACCTTCTGCCAAGTAGTTTATTTCATTTACATTCTGCAATTTCATTTCCGCAAAAGTAGACTAGACATTTCCTGCTTTCCTAGACTAGCATTTCAATTCTGCAAGCATAGAGTAGCATTTCAATTCCGCAATTTCAATTTCGCAAGCGTATCCTAGCATTTCATTCCTGCAATTTCAATTAAGCAAAATAGATTAGTTCTTTCCTTCTTTCATTTCAATTCCACATTTTCATTTTAGCAAGATAAATTTTAGATAGTTACAATTCAATCTATTTTCAGTTTTGTAGGTATAAACAGAAAAAAACAAAAGTAGCCAAAAATATTTCATTTCATGCCTCATAGGAATAGAGACAATATCGGAAAATTCTTACCCAACACCGCCACCACATCACAGAGTCACCCTTCTCTCTTCTTTGGTGGCCGTGATCCAGAAGAACCTATAGGTGAACCTCCTGAGATATACGAAGATCCTATAACAGAAGAAGAGCAAGAGAAAATCCCTCTTGAGACCATGGCTGAACGCAGAAATGGTATGGGAGATAATGAGAGAATAGAAGGTGATTTTCCCATCTGAGAGACCAATGGGGACATGAAAATGAAAAACATAAGTCCCTAAGACTTACCTCACTTCCATGGATTGACCACTGAAGACCCTGATACCTTCCTGTTTGAGTTTGTTGTCCTTTGTCGAACTTATGACTATGCTGAGGACGAGCAAAAGTTGAAACTCTTTCCTTCCACCCTCAAGGATGCAGCACT
>APFE030861211.1:0-12280 GCA_000404065.3 Pinus taeda
TTCTCATACCCTTTTCATAAATTGTAATTTTCTATTTATATGACAATTCATATGCATTCTACACATTGTCTATTATGAGAAGAAATTTCTTCTTTTGTAGAGTTTCATCCAATCTCATCTTCCTTTTTTCATTAGTAGAATTTTCCTCTATATTTAATCTCAGTTCCATAGAAATAGAAAGTTGCAACTCCTTCATTAAAGTTATGAGAAATAGTGAACCAAAGAATGACGTCAAAGATACCACTAACTACTCTTTGTAAGTGTTGTACATGAATTTCATCAGCGATGTCTTGCTAACACCCCCCATGTCATACACGCTAATCATAGGAGCTTGGAAATGAGGATCATTGATGCAGGAGCATCAAGGCCAGATACCACTAACTACTCTTTGTAAGTGTTGTACATGAATTTCATCAGCGATGTCTTGCTAACACCCCCCATGTCGTACACGCTAACATAGGAGCTTGGAAATGAGGATCATTGATGCAGGAGCATCGAGGCCAACTTTCATTTTTTATTTATGTAATAAATGGCAGTGTGACATTTTAATTGTTTTATTAATTAATTTGGTATTTTTAAATAAAATAGGAGATAAATTCTGAAAGTGAAGATTTTGTAAATAATTCTCAAATATGAGAGAATTTGGTCAGTTGAGGATGTAAAGGGATGAGAGATTTTAATTTAGAAATTAGTTTCATTAATTTTGGGTGAGAGAGGATCCTTAGGGTTTTAAAAGAGATTTAAAGATTTGTTGAGATATTTTAGTGGTGTTGAGATATTAAGGGGATTGAGCATTTAATTAGATCATTTTTAAAATTGTATAAATAGGAAGGGGTTTTGAGAGAAAAGCACATCGAGATTGTGAGTGAGTGTGAGTAGAGAGTGAGAGGTTTTGAACAGCCAAGGCTGTAAGCCTTTGGCAGTTTGTAAAGGCCACAGATTGTGAATATCAGGCCAAACAAGAATTTGTAAGTCATTGTTTTGTTTCAGTTTATATACATTGGCTGATTGATTGTGAAAGTTATATGTATTTCAGGTTAAATGTATATATGATCGAAGTATCGGTTGTTGGAAAGATCTACCAAAGAAAGTAGGTAATTAAAAGAAATTGTAAGATTGATTTGTGCGCCCAAGCTGAAAGGATGGTTATTAATATAACAATTGCTAACTGTGTTGAATAAATCCACCCATAAGCTTATTTGTGTCAAATGAATGGACCACTTTATCCCGATCTGGAGTTTGATGGACATCAATAAAGTACAAAGGAGAGCGCCAGTGAGTATGAAGTCGTGAGCTCTGGAAGAATCCAAAAAGCATTCAGGTTTAACTTTGAACATAGATCGTTGAAAACGTTGAAGAATCGATTCAAATTCAATAAATCGATGTTGTGGGACAAAAAGCAGTAACTGGCCTTTTTTGATGTAGAAACTGGCATTTTGTATCTTCTGGAATGTACGGAGAGATCCTACAAATGCATAATCGACCCAACTGGAGCAGTTCGGGCGAGGAGCACTTTACAAAATTGTAACGATGAACCAAGAGGTGTTAACCAGCGATGTGGGAATTGGTGTGTTGGCAGTGTTAAAAGCTGGGCAAGCAAAGAAGAGATGGGCGCAGCCTCTTCAGAAACGTGGAAACTTCGGTGAACAGTAAGTTGTTTGATTGGGTCTTTTTCAAACGTGTTCTTGTGTTTAATAACTGAATCCAATTGTAGAATTACCACAGAGTCAACACAACATTTAAATGGTAATTGTATGGAAACGTTAAATGAGTGATGCCATCGTAGAAGTGTATGAACCATGGAGACCGATCCGTGGTAATGGAAATACAGTACATTATAATTCGTTGTTCAAAGTATGAAGCGAGGAAATGAATGTATTGATGTGGCTTGGTATGCAAATAAGGGCATATATAGATTTACAATCCTGGTTCGAGTAATTAAGAATATTTCTGTCAAACATAAACAAAAAGAGGAGCGTTTTTTGGTATAGATATAATGCAATGAAAATCCAGTTGAAGGAATGGAACGCTGTGGGCATATAAACATTGTTTGTTTATATCATATTAAAATATATTGAACACTGTTTTAACATAATTGGAATGCAGCTACAGGTTGAAAAGAAGTTTAGGAAGCCAGCCCCTTTTGGAAAACTGCTCCAAGGGATTGTAATGTATACATAGGGAAGCAAAGAACATTGAATTTTATAATTCAATGGAAAACTGATGCAAAGACACAATGCAGAAAAGCCCTAAGTGCTACCAATACTTTATAATAGTGAATGTGTGTGCAGAGAGTACTAGCTGATTGTAAATGAAGACCCAATTTAGATGAAAGGCTGAAGTCCTGTGTTATTCAACTGGATGGAGGTAATTTAAATGGCATGGCCAGATTGTTTGACTTGAATTCTCATCACATTGAATTCTGTTTGAAATAAATTGTGAGCATTGGAATAAGTGCGAATCTCTTTAAATTTGTGAGTTATAAAGTTAAACTATATGTTGGGAGAAATGTTTCTGCAGAAAATGGTAGAATATGAATTTGTCAGGAATATGAAATTACAAGCGTCCGCACATTTCTTGAAAATTGCCGTGTGTTGAAGTGGAATTAGGCAATTATTTTAGGTGCATGTTTTATATGCATAAGGAAGAAAGATTCTGGGGTTGCAGGTTTAGGCCTGCATCAATTTTTGGTATCAGAGCTGGAATAGCTCTGTTTGAAGATTCAAGTTTTTAATTTAAGTAAATTGCATGTGATGAATGAATGTTAGATTTTGGAACTGATAAATATTGCACCACAGAGATGCAGTGCAGTTGAGGAAGTGAAACAAGATCAACAGGATCTTGAAAGGTGAGTTGACAGGTATTATTTATCTCTGGTTTAAAGGTTATGCTTGGATAATTTGATTTACAGGGATAGTGAAGAAATCTCAGCGGGAAGAAGTAGATCACAGCTAGAGTGCAGTGATGAAGGAGTCCAGCAAGGGATTCTAGGTGAATGTGACAGAACCTAAAGATTCAACAGAGGTTGAATGAAAAGGACAAGTGTGTTCTTGGAAGTTGTAGATGAGAGAAGCCTGAAGGAGCAGTGGAGAAATGCTCAAAGGGTTCCAGCAGAGGACCGATGATTACCAAAAGACTAGATCCAGAGGGAAGGATTGGTGAGGTAAGTGGCAACAAGAGAGTTTGCTGTTGTAGAGGCTTGATGCAACTCATGGGTGAGAAACTCATGGCGAAGGAAATGACTACTGAAAGTCATAAAGGAAAAAGCAAAGGTTCAGAAAGAGGCCACAGTAGAAAAGAGAAGAAATATGCCAAGGCGAATGGCATAAGATAGCAGTTGACTCAGGAAGAGTATGAGAAAAAGAAAGCTGAGATAGCAGTTCATCTTGAGCTATTTATGGAGTTGTTACGGGAAAATGTGAAAGACCAGAGACATGGTTTGCTGATGAGAAAGAGATTGAAGTGGCAGAGGCTACAACAGAAAAGAGATCTACAGATAAACATGCAGTTAACAGAGGAGCTGAGGAAGATCGAGCAGATGATGGATGTACAGTTGAGACGGGAAGAACTCAGAGCAGCTGAGTTGGAAGAGGAGGTTTCCATTGGTGAAACAGAGGAGAAGATCATTGATGATTTCTTGAGTTATTAGGTAAATCCAAATTAGCTGGATAATGTAAAACCATGTATTTTTGTAGCTGACAATTGTGATGTGATTACAGGTTTTACTCATGAGGATGCGCAATCTTGTAAAGCTGTTACAACACAGGAGAAGGTTCTTGTGAATAAAGAAGGGAATCAGCTGGAAGAGCTGGTATATAAACCAACAGTTGAGATTGTTGAACTTTGTATTTTTCAAACTGAAAGTTTGTGTATGAATGCAGGGACTGTAAGTGATGATGATATGCTTCATCAATGCCACAGAGAAATTGCATTGTTGGAGAATTCGGAGTATGACAGGGAGATTGCAGAAGAAAGAGTTCAGTATAGTGAATGAGAATAGAAAGACATCATGGAAATAGATGGTGTGAGAGGAAGACTGGTTGATAGTCTTGAGAGTTCTTTAGAGAATTCTTTGGGAAGAGAGAATCAGCATACTGATGTGCTGATTGAGAGGGAGAATTCAGAACAACATACTGAGGTGCTGGCAGAGGGAAGTAAGGCACTGGTGCCTTATGATTTTTGTTTTAACAAGTGTTTTGTGAATGCAGGTATTATCGCAGGTGTTGAAGGACATTTGACTCAGTTGAGCAGTCAAATGAAGGAGAAAGACAAGAATTCTGTGGAAATTTCAAAACCATGGGATGAGGACGTTATGTTGTTGGAAAGGATGCTGAATTATCAGAATTCAGTGTAGAAAGAATCTCAATTTCAGAATTTGGAATTGCAGATGCATAGAGATGAAGATAGCAGAAAGGAGTACACAATGTACCAGTCTAGTAAGTTGCTGATAGGAGAAGGCAAGGAAGAATTTTTCCGTTGTAGAAGACAAGAGGGCATGGATGATTGGGTGGCAGTAAGAAATGAGAAGGTAAGAACAGAAACAAGGATAGAAGCAAGAAGTCAGCAAGTGACGGTAAAAATTGAACGAGTAAGAATTGAGCAAGCCATCTTAGCTCAGTAGGCAGCAAGAAATCAGCAGCTTGAAGATTTATTGGACAAGGAAATTGAATTAATCAAAAGAATCATGTTGAAAGTGTCTCAAAGGAAGATGTCAGTAAGAAAGAGAAGAAGCAGCAGTAACAAAATAAAGATAGAGACAGATTGTGAAAGTGCAGCAAGTGGAGCAAGACAGCATAACGTGTGGAGACCTGGAGAAGAACAACAGACAGAAGCAGCGACAAATGGAAAGTTGCAGCACAAGATATGGGATCCAGGCAAACAAAGATCTTAACACATGATCAAGTGATCATGATTAATTTCAAATTTGGGAGTCTGATGCAGGAGCATCAAGCCCAACTTTCATTTTTTATTTATGTAATAAAGGGGGTGTGACATTTTAATTGTTTTATTAATTAATTTGGTATTTTTAAATAAAATAGGAGATAAATTCTAAAAATGAGGATTTGTAAATAATTCTCAAATATGAGAGAATTTGGTCAGTTGAGGATGTAAAGGGATGAGAGATTTTAATTTAGAAATTAGTTTCATTAATTTTGGGTGAGAGAGGATCCTTAGGGATTCAAAAGAGATTTAAGGATTTGTTGAGATATTTTAGTGGTGTTGAGATATTAAGGGGATTGAGCATTTAATTAGATCATTTTTAAAATTGTATAAATAGGAAGGGGTTTTGAGAGAAAAACACATTGAGATTGTGAGTGAGTGTGAGTAGAGAGTGAGAGGTTTTGAACAACCAAGGTTGTAAGCCTCTGGCAGTTTGTAAAGGCCACAGATTGTGAATATCAGGCCAAACAAGAATTTGTAAGTCATTGTTTTGTTTCAGTTTATATACATTCGCTAATTGACTGTGAAAGTTATATGTATTTATGGTTAAATGTATATATGATTGAAGTATTGGTTGTTGGAAAGATCGACCAAAGGAAGTAGGTAATTAAAAGAAATTGTAAGATTGATTTGTGCGCCGAAGCTGAAAGGATGGTTATTAATATAACAATTATTAACTGTGTTGAATAAATCCACGCATAAGCTTATTTGTGTCAAATGAATGGACCACTTTATCCCGATCTGGAGTTTGATGGACATCAATAAAGTACAAAGGAGAGCGCCAGTGAGTATGAAGTCGTGAGCTCCGGAAGAAGCCAAGAAGCGTTTAGGTTTAACTTTGAATAGAGATCGTTGAAAACGTTGAAGAATCGATTCAAATTCAATAAATCGATGTTGTGGGACAAAAAGCAGTAACTGGCCTTTCTGATGTAGAAACTAGCATTTTGCATCTTCTGGAATGTACGCAGAGATCCTACAAATGCATAATCGACCCAACTGGAGCAGTTCGGGCAAGGAGCACTTTACAAAATTGTAACGATGGACTAAGAGGTGTTAACCAGCGATGTGGGAATTGGTGTGTTGGTAGTGTTAAAAGCTGGGCAAGCAAAGAAGTGATGGGCACAGCCTCTTCAGAAACGTGGAAACTTTGGTGAACAGTAAGTTGTTTGATTGGGTCTTTTTCAAACGTGTTCATTTGTTTAATAATTGAATCCAATTGTAGAATTACCACAGAGTCAACACAACATTTAAATGGTAATTGTATGGAAATGTTAAATGAGTGATGCCATCGTAGAAGTGTATGAACCTGTTGAAGCCCCGAAAGTCAGGTCGACAACAAGGGGGATACCCACCCGGTCCGGACCTTGGTTGGCAGCTCCTTATCCGTTTGGTATAGCGGGTCCGACTGGGGATAATGGGACCAGTTTCCCAATCTAAGGGTGTGTGTGTGTGTAGAGTTGAATAATGCTGATCTAAGAGTACTTTAAAGTTATTTAATTCAGATTCTTAAACTAACTCTAAGCTATTATAATCTAATGAGAAACAACACATCTGATCTACGCTAACCCGGGATGTATATCTTCTATTATGCGATCTAAAGAGATTTCAAACAATAACCGGTAATAAAGATCATTCAGCTATCATAAGAATAGAAATCAATTAAGATAAACCACTTTGCATAAGAAGTTAGGCATAACAGTTGTGAACAGCATATCGCATAATAAGCTATTCATATGTCAGACATAAACAAATGACTCCACCGTACAGAAGTGCCAAATGGTAACCCATACATTCATGCAATGACATATAAACAACTGAAAACTGTATATCACTTAAAGAATATAAGCAGAAATGGCCAAGAGATAAAAGTACCATTTATGACTAATCCTACTCACAAACTTCAAGAAAAAAAGATTTATCTCTACTTGTTCTAACATCTACTAAGAGTACAAAAGTGCAACATCAGTAGTAGACATCAAATGCAAACATTAATAGATCTCGATCCATCTATTCATCAAAACCTCCTCTGAGGGTGCAAAAGTGCATGTTCCGAGGACAAGTTTTTGACAAATCTCTGGACCCTTCTCTAAATGCATGAGAAGGGTTAAAATACTACTTCCTAATTCTAATAATAGTGTCTTTACAAAATTTAGGATACGGTTTTCAAATGACCGTCCTTTTTCTAATCTAATAAAAAGAAAAAACAAACTTCTAAAAATAAGGCTACTTCTGAACTTGGTCCTTAAAACTGCAAGTGTTCATCATGGACTTGAGAAGAGTCGATTGGCCGACTTCTGCACTGAGCTGGGCTGCGAAAACAGAATCTATGAGAGTTGGCACTACTTTTTCGGCTGAGTTTATGACTCATTTCATAGTCATCCATTGACTGTGTGGCTTGACCAAGTATGCCCAGTAACACTCCCAATTTAACTTGTTCAATGCCTGGATCGTTTTTCCCTTTTCCTGCGCCTTCTGCTTCCATTCTGCCTCCAGTCGTAATTTATTTGGTAGGTACCCCGGGGTGGTCTCTGCGATTAAGTTGGCCTTGTGTAAATTCTCATTTACACAGTCGATAAGAATGTTTGCCTGCGTGGCCGCTGTCTCCGCTGCTTGTTCAGCCTGCCTGATTTGATCGTCCCATTTATTAAAGAGCAATTCTTTATGGCTCTCGTTTATTCTGGGTGCATTCTCTCTTTTCCCTTCCTCTTCATCCTGCCAAGCTAAGTATTCCGTATCCATAACATATGCGGACAGATAAAAAGGGGGATAGATCTTTTGAGACAGGGACCTTTTAGACCAGTAATTCATAACAGCCGTGTGAAGATTATCACAAAATATCTTGGGCCAATCCATAATATCGACGTTTGTGGCAGCGTCTATTAGTGGTAGCCATTCAGACGAAAATTTATTGATATCTGGCATCCCAAATAGTCTACAAAGCATGGCCGCAACAAAACAATACGGAGAGGTGAGGGAACCAGTGCTGTACATACCGTTTTTGTCCTTTTTGAGCAGCTCCTCTTTTCTGGACCAATCTTTAGTGGTCTCTGCCAGGCTTGGGTTCTCTGCTACGAATTTCTTGACAAATTGTGTGTTGTAAGTCGTCTGCGGTTTAGGAAGATGATACATAAGCTTTAAGTCTTGCGCGGTGAATGAACCTATGAGCCCATGTCCTTGAACCTTGAACTGTCTGTTGTTCAAATCTGCATTATCAAGTATCCACTTGATCATATCTGTATATGGTAAAATTTTGGGTCTAGCTGCTATTCGGTGAAGAAATGAACATGCTAGCTCCTCCAAGGACGCCTCAGAAGAGTGTTGTGAGCCCGCAACAGTATCAACCTTCATTACTCTAGGATTTTCTTCCTCCAGCAGCCTATACATGCTTTCCCACGTCGAAATTCCTGCGTCTCTGTTGCAGGCAGTGTCTGTATACAAAGGCGCCATCTCCTTAGTCTTTTCCTTCGCCTCGGAGCCTTGAGATTTATGTTTCTTTCTCATTTGCTCATGCGTTCGGCTTTGAATCGTCTTAGCTCTTCGTTCCTGCAGATTACGAGCGAAGTGGAAATGACTGATTAAGAAAGGTGATGTGAGAGTTTTAAATGCAACAGATATATCAAATATGCCACTTTACGTGAAGTAATTCTTTACAAAAGCACGCGTCTTCATTTCATTTAATAACTGACAACTAATCCATTTACTATCATTAAAAGCGCATGATCTTGAG
Organism: Pinus taeda; assembly: GCA_000404065.3. Classification (NCBI taxonomy): domain Eukaryota; kingdom Viridiplantae; phylum Streptophyta; class Pinopsida; order Pinales; family Pinaceae; genus Pinus; species Pinus taeda. The sequence continues at coordinate 8,669 of APFE030861211.1, forward strand.
TCAGATTATGGTAAGTGGCTTTTCTTTGAATGACGTGCCCGAAGGATTCGTGATTAAGTGATTCATGATTTGCTTACGTAACATTGAAGATCGTGCCATCGCAAATCGTGCCAATCGCAAATCGCAAGATCGCAGATTGCACCATTGCAGATTGTACCATCGCAGCGATCACAACATTGCAAGTCGCAGAAGTTTAATGTTTGCCAAATATTGCCAGTTTATTTCTACGATATGCGATCTTGTGATCGGTGTTATCGCAGATCGGTAGATCTTGAAGTTTTTCCTTGTGAGCATTACTTCATTGCGATGCGATGTTATGCTTAACACGGGGGTCTTGTGCATACTGATATTATAGGGGAATGAAGGCATTTCCTATCTTTTTTGCAACGCAATTTTAAAGAATTTTACCTTATCGTAGACTTAGGTTAAAAAATATTCGAAACACCTTTCTAAGCTTACGATGGTAACCTTATTTTGAAGAAAGAAAAACTTGCTTTTTCTTAAAAATTTAACTAAGGGTCCCCATTCATTTAGTATTTTGGACAACACTTAAATGAACAAGGGGGGTTGTTGCTAGCCACAACAATTGGCGATTCACTTGGGAGAACCAGTTATCTCTGATCTTCTATTGACGTTTTTCAAACTTCCGAAAACAAAAATTTTCTCAGAAAACTTAAACTTTATTATAGAAAGATAAAACATATTATACTTCAAACTGTCAATGATATTTTGTTTCAACCCCTTTCTATTTTAATTACTTGTATCCTTAGCTTGTCCTTGCGTTTACATCAGCCCTTACTTGGTCTTAAAATAAAAATTAAAATAAAGTCTTCCCTGTATAGCAGTCCTTTTTAAATATGCTTCTTTGTCGCAGGTAGAGCCTCTGCTGCCAGCAGGCGTCCATAGCCTCGACAGGGTTACCTATTACCCAGTAATGATCCTTTATCCTGCTTAAGGTTATTTACAACCTTTCAGAGAAAAACCCATTTTGGCACTTTTTCCTTTTTTATTCTCTAAAGAACAATGTCTTGGTTTGGTGGCCAAATTATGACACAGTCATTCACTTGATTTACACTTTTGCTGAACAAGCTGGCTTGTGATGAGACCCCTTGTATTTTGATTGCAACAATCTTGAGTCGTTGCCCTGTTTTGGTGGACAATATTGGCAAAGTCAGCAAGTTATAATATCTATGATCATGATAAGCCGGCTCGTGATGAGGCCTCGTATTCTTTGAGATATAGTGTTTTCTCGGATTGTTTCTCTGAATGCTGCAATTTCCTTTAGCAGGGAGGAAGTCAATTTTTTCCTTAAGAAAGTTCTGGACAACAATAATAGAGCTTCTTTGGAAATGGCTGTTTCCACAGGGAATCCTTATTTTGTTATTGATGCCTTTCATTGTACTGACGTAAAACAATTCCTCCACTAAGATTGCTTTCTTCAAATTTTTTGGAGTTGAAACTAGTATCATATCTGGGTTAAAGTTCTATTGATAATAAAGATCAAGTTTCCAAAAAGATTTGCCATTCATAGAAGCAGAAGTTCAAAATCTTGATAGAGAAAAGGTGTCTTTTGTAAACGTCAAATGCTGTTAACCAAAGCAAATTTGATTATGGAGAAAAATATTTAACGAAATGAGAAGTAGACATTTCCTAGGGTTATGTAGAGAATAGGGATAATCTCTAATCTTATTTTGCCTACCAACTATTAAAAGTAAACCTAATAACCTAACTAAATTACTCCTACTCCTATCCTAACTATATACAAAAAATTTGACTAGGTGAAATGATACTTCCAGTGGAGCCATCTTCTCATTTTTATTCCTACACGTATGTAACTTTCCAACATTAGTGTTAAGAATGGAACTTTTTTTGGACTGTTAATGTTGGATGTGGAATAAGAATGTATAACTTCAGTTGGAATTCTGTCCGAAATTTCTTTCTCATGAAAACTTCTTTCCAACTGGATACCTATTGGATCATAAAAATGAGGATGAATTTATGTTATGGATTGATGATCTTGTAATAAAGGAAGTTCTGAACTTCCTTGACACAGTTTAGCTTTCCAAAATGGTAGCTCGTCTTTTGAATGTTCCTTGATAAGGTGCTCGACATACCAGAGTAATCTATCAAAAGTCTGAAAATTTAAAACACAATCCGATTTTGTACAGAATGAGTGCAAGTGAGAAATGAAGAAATGATTATCTGTACAAATAGTGTTACAACACAACTGGGATTGGCTTGGAATATTTTGTTGTTCACAAGAACTGGCCAGGTCTTGTGAATCAGAAGATAAGTTATGATTCTGAACAGGCATGGGGGGTTCTTCATGATATGAATCATAGATCGGGATATTGTCTTGTATAGTAAAATCAGGAAAATGATCTTTTGCTTTGAAACGAGGATTGAATGACATGATTTCCGAATTAGAATATCTCTCATTATCTGAGTTTCGATGGGTTACTTGAGATAAATCAATAACATCATCGTTGTCAAAGTAACCATCAGAAATGATTTTACAGGTTTCCTTAGATTCTTCTTTTTCGTCATATATCTTCAGACAAGGAAGGTCAAGTGGTTCTTGTTTGAAAATAATCAAAGGATGTTCCATAGCTGTCTTTTTATCTTGAAAACCTAATGATGACTCATTTGAATAATCCTCTATGTTTTTTGAGATATCTTTAATATTGAGAGGGGAAAAATTATCATCACTAAAAACATCAGGATAAAGAAGAAAATGTGATTATGAAACAATGCATTTGAGAATATCATCATGGAAAAATCTTTGTTCATCAAATACATTATAGACATCAGGATTTAGATCATACCTTTGTGTACTGATACTTTTTGAAAGAGAAATAGTTTGCTGTTTTAACCTTGGCATCTGCATTTGTTGACTTGTAATGATATTATCTGACCTTGTATCAAAGTCATCTCCTGGTTCCAAGGCAGGCTTTCCTCCAACATTCTCGTTTTTGTCTTCTTGCATTAGAGCATGGATGACTCCTAGGCTTTGGGGGATTTCTTTATTATGAGCGATTTGTATATTCAAATCGGAATTCTCGTTCATATTAGAAAGAAATGAGACAAAACTTGAACTAATTTCTGCTTGATCAGACACAGGAGGCAAGGAATGTTCAGCATAATCTAAAGATTCTTCATCTATGAGTTCACTTTCAAGATCGTACTTTAGACAATTAAGATGAAATCGCATATTAAAATCCCTAACAAATTCATCTTGTTTCTATAGATAATCAATTTCATCATATACCTGGTCATAGTCATAACAATCAAATTCAAAAATGAAAGTCTTGACGAATTGGTCCCAGCTGTGAATTGATGCAACTGGGAGGGTTCTGCACCATTTTCTAGCTTCCGCCGTGAATGTAAGAGTAAAAATTATGCGTAAAATGCCTTCATCAATTATTTGAACATACATAACTTGAAACTCTTTGAATAAATTGAAGAGCATGATTAAAAGCAGAAGAATTATTCTTACCATTGAATTTTACCTGAGACAAGAGTCTTACCACTTCAGGTGGAGTGTTGGAAGAGGTAGGAACATGGATGCAACTCCAAATGGGAATTTTGTGAGCAGCCATCCTGATTCAAATG
>APFE030861211.1:13300-46476 GCA_000404065.3 Pinus taeda
CCTAATTCTAATAATAGTGTCTTTACAAAATTTAGGATACGGTTTTCAAATGACCGTCCTTTTTCTAATCTAATAAAATGAAAAAGAAAAATTCTAAAAATAAGGCTACTTCTGAACTTGGTCCTTAAAACTGCAAGTGTTCATCATGGACTTGAGAAGAGTCGGTTGGCCGACTTCTACGCTGAGCTGGGTTGCGAAAACAGAATCTATGAGAGCTGGCACTACTTTTTCGGCTGAGTTTATGATGCATTTCACAGTCATCCATTGACTGTGTGGCTTGACCAAGTATGCCCAGTAACACTCCCAATTTAACCTGTTCAATGCCTGGATCGCTTTTCCCTTTTCCTGCGCCTTCTGCTTCTGTTCTGCCTCCAGTCGTAATTTATTTGGTAGGTACCCCGGGGGTGGTCTCTGCGATTAAGTTGGCCCTGTGTAAATTCTCATTTACAGAGTCGATAAGAATGTTTGCCTGTGTGGCCGCTGTCTCCGCTACTTTTTTAGCCCGCCTGATTTGATCGTCCCATTTATTAAAAAGCAATTCTTTATGGCTCCCATTTATTCTGGGTGCATTCGTTCTTTTCCCTTCCTCTTCATCCTGCCAAGCTAAGTATTCCGTATCCATAAGATATGCGGACAGATTAAAAGGGGAATAGATCTTTTGAGACAGGGACCTTTTAGACCGGTAATTCATAACAGCCGTGTGAAGATTATCAGAAAATATCTTGGCCCAATCCATAATATCGGCGTTTGTGGTAGCGTCTATTAGTGGTAGCCATTCAGACGAAAATTTATTGATATCCGACATCCCAAATAGTCTACAAAGCATGGCCGCAGAAAAACAATACGGAGAGGTGAGGGAACCAGTGCTGTACATACCGGTTTTGTCCTTTTTGAGCAGCTCCTCTTTTCTGGACCAATCTTTAGTGGTCTCTGCCAGGCTTGGGTTCTCTGCTATGAATTTCTTGACAAATTGTGCATTGTAAGTCGTCTGCGGTTCAGGAAGATGATACATAAGCTTTAAGTCTTGCGCGGCGAATGAACCTATGAGCCCATGTCCTTGAACCTTGAATTGTCTGTTGTTCAACTCTGCATTGTCAAGTATCCACTTGATCATATCTATATATGGTAAAATTTTGGGTCTAGCTGCTATTAGGTGAAGAAATGAACATGCTATCTCCTCTAAGGACGCCTCGGAAGAACGTTGTGAGCCCGCGACAGTATCAACCTTCATTACTCTAGGATTTTCTTCCTCCAGCAGCCTGTACATGCTTTCCCACGTCGAAATTCCTGCGTCTCTGTTGCAAGCAGTGTTTGTATACAAAGGCGCCATCTCCTTAGTCTTTTCCTTCGCCTCAGAGCCTTGAGCTTTATGTTTCTTTCCCATTTGCTCCTGCGTTCGACTTTGAATCATCTTAGCTCTTCGTTCCTGCAGATTACGAGCGAAGTGGAAATGACTGATTAAGAAAGGTGATGGGAGAGTTTTAAATGCAACAGATATATCAAATATGCCACTTTACATGAAGTAATTCTTTACAAAATCACGCGTCTTCATTTCATTTAATAACTGACAACTAATCCATTTGCTATCATTAAAAGCGCATGATCTTGAGTCAGATTATGGTAAGTGGCTTTTCTTTGAATGACGTGCCCGAAGGATTCGTGATTAAGTGATTCATGATTTGCTTATGTAACATCGAAGATCGTGCCATCGCAAATCGTGCCAATCGCAAATCGAAAGATCACAGATTGCACCATTGTAGATTGTACCATTGTAGCGATCGCAACATCACAGGTCGCAGAAGTTTAATGTTTGCCAAATATTGCAGTTTATTTCTGCGATATGCGATCTTGCGATCGGTGTTATCGCAGATCGGTAGATCTTGAAGTTTTTCCTTATGAGCATTACTTCATTGCGATGCGATGTTATGCTTAACACGGGGGTCTTGTGCATACTGATATTATAGGGGAATGAAGGCATTTCCTATCTTTTTTGCAACGCAGTTTTAAAGACTTTTACCTTATCGTAGACTTAGGTTAAAAAATATTCGAAAGACCTTTCTAAGCTTACGATGGTAACCTTATTTTGAAGAAAGAAAAACTTGCTTTTTCTTAAAAATTTAACTAAGGGTCCCCGTTAGTTTAGTATTTTGGACAACACTTAAATGAACAAGGGGGGTTGTTTCTGGCCACAACACCTTCATACAACTACCTCTTCAAGTCATGTTTCTCTTAGGATCTTCCATCCATTCCCATGAGTACTAGTTGTAGGTGACTTCTACAACCCTCCTTCGATAGCCTTGTTTTAACCCAACCAAATGTTTTTCAAAAATAAAAATGAACAATAAATCAAATTTGCCTCTTTATGATGGCCTTTTGTCATGACATTAACTTCTTACAACAGCAACATCCTGCACATGTATGAATCCATCTCCAAGACACACATTACCAAGGTTTTCCTTTTCTATTATACATATCGGGGTCTTCATACCTTCTTCTTCCATGGAGATGTCATAGCTATTTTTCTAGTTATCAGATGCTAATCACTTATCTTATCTTACATGACTATAGTTGCATCTTTCACGAATTCTTCTTCCTTTCATCACATATTGATTTCCTCATGATCTTCTTTACATAACTCTTTCAACATAGGAACCAGGATTTTCAACCACCTCATATTCCATATGAGGTCATATTATGTTGATTTCATATTATCAATATGTAGAAGAGTTCAAGGAACATTATCTACATGCCTTCATGCATCATTATAACGGACGAGATCCTTCTTCTTCGATCATGCTCATGAGATAGAGAATTCAACCATGCTATTTGAAACTATATGATGACATAGAATTTATCTATTAAATAGATATACACCTTTTCCTTCTTTTAGTCATCTAGACTTCCTTAGAGCGGTTTCCATTTCTTGCTTGAAGATGAAAGTACTTCAATTAACTCAACAAGTTTCACTCCTTTATCACCATACCATCATTATTATAAACAATGGATTCGACACTAGTTGGAATGTATACAATCATTGAGGCACTTGCTTCTTCCAAGTAGAGGTGAACCTTCTTATAAATATTTTAGTGGAGGATCTCGATGATCCTCATTATGTAAATGATTATTTCTAATGATTATGTATGATGACCTTTATTTATCTTCTCTCTTCCTAGATGACTTTCCTCCAACCATATATACTTCTACTTGGTTGCCCTTATATGCTTTCAATGAAGATGTTGTTTCTAACATGATCACTACTATAACCACTTAGGTTTTCTACTTCAACTATCCTTCCATGCTTCTTTGATGATGTCATCTCTATCTTTATATAATACATCCTATCATACTTGTGATGATTCCTATCATTTTCTATTACTAAAAAGAACTAAGTGAAGGAGATTATCTTAGTCATAATAGATATCTTTCACTTCCTCCTTATTTCATTTCTTCTTTTCTGATTCTTCCACTTCTTCGGTAACATGGGATTCATTTCTTTCCTTTCTCTTATTTTTGTCCTTATTGAGTTTAGGATAATTCATTTTAAAGTTCCCATATTCATTACACTCATAACATTGTATCTTTGAAATATTGATCTTCTTTTTCGGAGGATCAAACTTTCCAAACTTTCCTTTCTTCCTAGCAATGGTAGCAAATGCTTGAACTTGTTCACTTGATCTAACATCGTTTTTTTCTTTTAACCTAGTTTCTTAAATCTTACATAATGACCAAAGTTCACTAAATGGAGTGGTTTCATTCTTTCAATAGACACTTGATATAAAGTTTCCCTATTCATCAGGTAGTGCATTGAGCACAACAATGGTAATTTCTTTATCAAACATTATTTCTCCTAGTTCTTGTAGTTGATCTCTTATTTGAGATAACCTCATAAGGTATGAGGCTACCCATTATTCCTTTGATACCTTTATTTTGTAAAGTTCGGTTCTCAATGATATGATGTCTCCTGCAGTACTTACAGAAAAAAAAATTCTACCAACTTTTCATAGATATCTTTCGATTTCTCCAATTTTACTACATAATGCACAAGGGAATCCTTGATTGATTCTATGAGGATTCTTTGAACCCTTATTTCCCCTTTCATATACATTGATAGTGCTTGATCTTGCTCTTGAGATGGTTTGGATATTGAACCCTTTAAATATTCAATAACTTTATTCTCTATGAGGATCAAATCTAACCTCTTATTCCATGCAAGGAAATTTGATGACCTAATCAATTTGTTGCTTTCCTTGCAGAATGAAGTCATGTTTTTTTTTTTACTGTAACGGTTAATGATATTATTGAGCGGAAAACCAGCGGCCGCGGGCTATAGCATTACACCAAAGTCTGATTTTGAAATTCCTGTTGCACAGTAAAGGATCCCTCTCTTTGAAACAATTACAGAGGTCACGATGGGAATCGAGCCTCGTACTATCTGAAATCAAAATTGAAAATACACAACGCTTGCAGTAGTGGTCTTGTTAGTCCAGCTTAACCTTTGCTTCTTCCTTGCTCTGGCATGTTAAAACGGTGAACCTCCATTTTAGAGTCTATAATCGGCACATTAATTTCCGACGATAGCCAGATTTTAGTGTTGATTCTTTGAGAAGAATCGCCTAAGATGAAGACCGCAGATCAGGTCTAGATTGTTGGAAGAATCAGCTTGATTCTTGAGTTTTCCTCCAAGGCCTCTGCATTGAAGGGTCTCCTCAGTCTTTTGTAGGTTTTTCCCTCTTCATCAGCCTTCTGCATGGTTCTTCCCTCTTCTTCGGCTCTTGGATTCCCCCAAGTCTTCTTGATGCTGTTGGTGTTGATCTTGAGGATTCTGGCATAAAGTTGAGGCATCCTTCATCTCTTCTACTAAGTTTTGGGGGTCACCATGCTCTTCTTTTCTACTAGAAATTTCAGGGGCATGAAGACCCACAGACTGTTCTGACATAATAGTGCATTCATCTTCTTGTTCTGGGCATTGAGGCAATATTTGGGAATCTGAGTGATCTGTAACATAATCACCGTCAAGTTCATTTGCTTCAGCCATTTAAAATATCTGGAAATCGAACTTCCCTTATCGAGATAGATGTTGGCTTGTCGACCAGATAGGGACCGGGATCATTGACTGCATGAGATGGAACAGGTCTGGATTTTGAAAGCAAATTTGAGAACAGGTCGACCAAAAGGGGATTAAGGAATGATGCAATTAGTCTCATCAGAGTTGACTAACAGGGATCTTCTACAATGGGTAGAGCCTAGATTGGCTTCAAGGTTAGCTTGATCGTTCAGGTGCCTCAGAATATGGAAAAAGGATATTTTTCGGAACTGGGCTAGAGTAAGCCTGATTTTCTTGAGAATAGAAACCAAGTGGATCTGCGAGAGGTTTGAATTGAGGTTCAACGCTTGGATGATCAGCCTGGAGTCTCCAAAGACCGAAAAAGTCAGAAAGTTCCTTTTGATGGCTAGATTAAGCCCTTGCCACAGAGCCAGAGCCTCAGCTCTGTTATTAGATTCGATGCCTAGCCCCAATTGATACTGAAACTCAGTAGATCCATCCGGATTCAGAAGAACCCCACCCCCACCTGCAGCTCCAGGGTTGCCTTTAGAGGCCTCGTCAAAGAAGAGGCAGTGTTCCTCCAATGTAGAACGCCATTTAATAAACATCCGTTCTTCCAGGCGGATTTCCCAATTCGCTTGGGGAATGGCAAGGGGCAAGGGCTTGAAAACATAATTTGGGGCAAGATATTTGAGCCATAGCTCCTCCTCACTTTCCAAAGCTGCTTCATTCCTTATTGCAGGTTTGGTATCCAAAGTCTCTCCCAATAATGCTTGGATTTTAGTGATAATTTTTCCAGGAGTACATTTTTCATCCGTGAACAGCCTATTGTTCCTCTCAAACCACAGCTTCCAGCAGGTGAACTTAGGGATCCACATCCAGGTTGTCTTGAGGAGGCATTTTTCAGAGAGATAGAATAGAGATAAATTGGCCCAGTTGTGGAGCAGATTAGGAATATTACCAAGAAGCTCAACTTTGTCAGCCCCTGACCTCAGGACCCCCCTCCAGACCTCACGGGCAAAAGGGGAAAGCAATAACAGATGGTTAGCAGAATCTTCCTCTGACACACACAAAGGACACCTAGAAGGCTCTTCCATTCCACATTTTCTCAGGATATCTCTAGTGAGAATGCTGTTATGAGCTAACGTCCAGCAAAAGAAGTCAATTTTGGGAAGCGAAGGGAAGGCCCAAATAAATCTCCATTGAGTAGGGTCAGGGGGGACATTAGGAATCGCTGTTCTACTTTTGTAACCTTCAGAGACTGTGAAATTGCCAGTGAGGGAGCCCCACCCTCTTTTGTCCTTAGTTGTTGCTTTGATTGGAGATTTTCCTTGGAGCTTATCTAAAAGTAACGATGCTTCAACCTGCAGCCTTTGGGGAATCTCTCTCAGGTTCCAACTAGCCCATCATCTTCCAGTATCATCCGTCCAAGTTGAGATGTCCCATAGGGTATTCAGGTTGTTGGACTGTAGCCAGATTTTAATGTTTGTTAGGCCATCAACATGGTTCAGAGGCTGTTCACCAAGGATTGGATCATCCCAAATTCTGATCTTTTTCCCATTACCTGGTATCCAATAAAGATTGTGACTGAGATGCTCCACAACAGAAAGACAGAGTTTGAAAATCGGAGAGCCTTTAATGGTTTTTGGAGGCTGGTCCAAACACCTCAGCCATTGTCCATTGAAGTATTTCTTCCACAGTACTCTCTTACTCCAACTAGCCTTTCCAGCAACAATATTCCATGGAAGTTTGGAGCCCAGGGAGAGATTCTGGGCACCCAGATCTCTTATTTGAAGACCTCCTTCTAGAATTGGCTTTTTAATAGTGCCCCATTTGACTAAATGAAGTCTTTTTTCATTATTTTTCCCCCCTTCCCAAAGGAATCTTCTCAGCAGACTGTCCTATTTACTGAGGAAGGTTTTGGGAGCAAGCAGAATGGAATGTTGATAAAGAGGCATACTTATGAGAACCGATTTCATCAGGATAACCTTCCCAACATTGTTCAGCCAAGTGGCTCCCTAAGATTCGATTCTAAGTTTTAGTTTGTCAAGCAGAGGCATCCAGTGGGAAACTTTAGGAATGGATTTGAAGATTGGAATCCCCAGATATTTAAAGAACTCCCAAGTCTGAATTCCTTTCATCTCTAAGAGCCTAACAATATCAGCCAGTTCCTTGACCGAGCAGTTCCAGCCATAGATAATGCTTTTTAGATAGTTTATATTGCTGCCCGAGACCTGCTTGTAGATGTCCAACTCCTTCTTAAAGGATCTTGCAGAATTTATGCTCGCTCCTCCAAGCAACAAAGTATCATCGACGAATTGGGCATGATTAATGTTTTTAACATTGGGAACGATTCTGAGTCCTGGCAGAGTTTGGATTTGTTGACAGCAGTCAAGTTGGAAGCTAAGCACAGAGGCTTGAATAGCGTAGAGGAGCGGGGATAGCGGGAAACCTTGTCTTAAGCCCCTTGAGGCATTGAAGAACTTTGTTGATCGGCCATTAACCAACGGCGCAATCCAAGGGGAGGCAATGCAGCCTTTCACCCAATTAATGAAGGGTATGGAGAAGCCCAGTTTCTTCATAAAAGCATAGAGGAAATCATGTTTCACCCTGTCAAAGGCATTTGCCAAATCGAGCTTTATCACCATTCCTTTCTCTTTTCGGTGGCAACTTGAATGAACTGCTTCTTGCACCAGCACAATATTGTCCAGAATCTTTCTCCCTTTGATGAAACCTCCTTGATTTTCTGGAATGATGTCCGACAAAACATTCTTGAGATGATTGGCAATTGTTTTGGTGATCAGTTTATAACTTGTGTTACACAGTGAAATGGGCCGAAATCTACCAAAATCAGAAGCTCCTTTCTCTTTCGGAATCATGGCAAGGAAGGCCGAGTTGGTGTTGCCTCCGATCTTGGAACATGATTGCGACTTCCTGACCATTCTCAAAAGATCTTTATTAATTATAGGCTAGCAAGTAGGAAAAAATCTGGCATTGAACCCATCAGGTCCAAGAGCTTTATCCGGCTCCATGCAGTCCAAAGCCTTCTTGAGCTCATCCATGTTGATCAGAGCGGTAAGCATAGAATTAACAGAATCATGAACACAATGAGGGATTAGGTCAAAGGGGTAGGCTTGGGAGTCTAAAGGAGGATTTTCAGGAGCCGTATAAAGCTCTTTGAAGAAGGTGAAAGCAATGCTTTTGATGCCTTCAGAATCTTTGACCACGGCATCATGGGACCGAATTTCTCCACTACTCCTCTTCATACCTACTGGCTCTATGGAGAGCTTTTTGCAACTCAACTTCTCTTTGAATCAGGGTTTGAGAAACAACAAAATTCTCCATTGCAGATTGATGGGCAACAAGATTTTCTAAGGATTCTTTTCTCTTGGCAGTGGGTGTTTTCAGAGTTTTAGCCCACTCCTTGAGTCTTCTTTTAAGGCCCCTCAATTTTTCTTCCCACACATAGAATGGGGATCCCAGGATCTGCCGATTCTAAGCTTCAGAAACCACTTCATTGAAACCATCTTGCTGAATCCATAAATGACTGAATCTAAAAGGTATTGGACCAAGGTTTCCATCAAGGGAGAGCTCGAGGCTAATAGGTTTATGATCAGAAGTGCAGTTTGGAAGCATTTTAGAAGAGGCTGTTAGACCACATGTAAGGAAAGAGGATTGGACAAGGAATCTGTCCAGGTGAGCAGCTATGTGGTTGGGCCCTAATCTTTTGTTAGTCCAGGTATATTTCCCAACAGAAGGCTTGATATCCTCAAGATCCCAGTCTAACATTATGTCTTCCACCCATTCTCTAGTTGGATCCCTTACTGGGGAACCCCCCTTTTTCTCATCAATGGCTAGAGTGACATTCATATCATCTGCAATAATGATATTTTCTAGATTGTGCAATAAAATAAAGGACTGAATCGAGTCCCAACAAAATTTTTTCTCCGTTGGAAGGACCGGAGCATAAATATTGAACATACTTACTTGTTGACCAGAGTCTTTGTGGAGGAGCTAGATGAAAATCCAATGAGAGCAGTTTTCTTCTTGAATTAATTCATATTTGGAGCTGTCCCAGAAGGAGGCAAGCCCGCCAGAGGTGCCCCTAGCACTGACAGCTCTTCCAGGACCTTTACACCAGAATGTCTTACTAGTTTGGAGGAGCGGATTATCCTCCATCTTTGTCTCCTAGATGAGAAGGATTTCAGGCGAATGCATCCTAACAGTGTCTTTCAGGGCTTCTTCTTTTAGTTTACTGACTAACCCTCTGCAGTTCCAAGAGACGTACTTCATTATTTACTGACTTGGGAGGTGGTGGCTCCTTTTGGAGCCCTGCTCTGCTTGTGCCCGGATCTAGTGTTCATCATTCCTTTGAGAGTTTTCTGGGAGCCTTGTAGGACGTCCAGATAAGTTTTCTCCTCTCTCTGTTTCTTCTTGGATTTTCGACCCCTAGCCGACTTGATAGGAGTGATTTGCGAGCCATCTGATTCATTGTCTCTCTCTTCTGACTCTTCCCCTGAGTTAGAGGCTAGACTGATGTGCTACTCAGTACCTTCGGTTCCCCTTTGATCAGCAGCTGCTAGAGGATCTGTTGAATTTTCTTCGGTTTCTTTCAGCTTATTCGATTGGTCTTCAATTTCTTCGTGACTCTCTGTTACATTCACCTTTTCAACTGAGGAGGGGCCTTCTTTTGTGATTGGTTTGGTCTGAGAATTGGACTGGGGTTTCCCCATTGTTCCAGATTTTGTCTGTACTGCAGGCTTTGAGACTACCTTGCCTTTTTTTATCTCTTTCCATCCTTATTCTTCCACCTTGTCCCTTGATGGGGCTTTAGGACAGTTTCGTTGGAAGTGACCATGCTCGTGACAGATTCTGCACTTAAAGGGCAGTTGCTCGTAGTCCAGTTTCTGGTAGTGGTGCCAATCTCCAACTGTAAGTTTAACGGCTTCCGGCAGACCAACTTCCAAGTCAACTTCCACACAAATTCTTGCGCAGGTGTATTGGCCCCTATTGTCAGCTTTGTTAATGAATCGACCCAACCCGTTTCCAATCTTTTGCAGGGATTGGTAGCTCCAGTAGTGGATCAGAAGTTTGGGGAGCCGGACCTAAACAGGAACCTCCTTTGGAACATCGACTGAAGGGTCAAAGTCAGGGGTCCATTTGTTCAGGAAAAGGCCTTGATTTCCCATGAAATACGGACCATTTCTGAACACCAGGTCACGATCTTCCTTGGTAGTGAATTCAAAAATGAAAAATCCTCTACCGACAGCATAACAAATCACGTTGTTCGTTAGCAGAGGCCTCCAATTTCATTAGACCCATTCATCTGTCGATTTTGTTGATGGCCAACGACCCATAAATTGCCCGACCAATTCTCTGTAGCCAAGGCAAGAGCTATTTTGATCGGCTGTTCTTCAGGCAGAGCAATCTCTGGTATTTCTTCGAGTTTTTTTATGAACGTCGGAACTTCGGGTGATGGTCGCTTTTTCCCTTTCTGAGATAGCAGGTTGCGAAATGCATTTGCAGAAGTGTTTGGAGGGGGGGGAGAGGACTCTCCGCCCCTTGGAGCTCCCATGGCGGCGACGGCACAACACGCAGCGATCTCTGACCTAAGTGCAGCAAAGGGCGCGCACTTTCTTCCTTACTCTAGAATGAAGTCATGTTGATAGTAGATTCAAACATAAATATAAATATACTTACTTGTTAAGTGAATATGATTATCTAATGATGATGTCTTCAACTTGATGTTTTCTTGATGATGTTGCTTCCTTGATGATCTTCTTCAATGATGTTTGAGATGTGATATTTGCTTCAATGTGAGGGAGATCACCTTGATGTCTTTGATGATGATGATAATGCTTCTTCTTGCTTCCTTTAGAAATGTAGAATATGGAGACTTCAAGATGCTTCAAATGTATATTCCTTTATTTCAGTGGAGGTAAGGTCCTCGAGGTATTCTCCTTGTGATGGTGTGATGTTTTGAGTACTCCTCATTGGTGCTTATTTTTATTCCTTAATGATTTCCTTGTGTTCAACCCTTATGTATCCTTTTTCATTAATGTAATCTTCAAGCTCCCTCTTCTTGACTTGTCACCTTAGCTCTGATACCATGTTGAGAAATATAGGGGCATCTAGATTAGGTGATTTCTCTTACTTTGATAACTACTTTTGATGTATTTTTACTTAACTTGATTAGCTTCTTCTTTAACTTTATTATTATTTTGTTTTGTTATGGAACCAGCTCACAAAAAGATAGAAAAGATAGATGAACACCTTAGAAATAAGCCTCTTCTAGGGGGCAAACTCCTTTACATTACACAAATGAAAAATTCTTCGATGATACAAATGACAAGACCTCCTTTCTATATATAGGAGTCTAAGGGGTCATAATATAATCAGAGCCGACATAACAATAATAATGTAAGGGCACAATAATAACAATAGTGGGCTTCTATGGAACACAATAATAACATATGGGGATTACATGGGCACAAAAATATAATAAGGGGATTGTACTAACAATAATAAGGGGTTACCCTAGTAGTATAGGGACCTAACATGCCCCTCTCCTTCAAAAAGTGTTGTCCTCAACGCTTGAGTAGTTCTTGATGCTTCTGTATAAAATTCTTGTCCTCCCGTGGAATCTTCAGCAGGTAAGTTCTTCCACTTGATGAGATACTCTGAAATCGATTGATTTCGTAGTTGTCGAGTTCTTGTTTCTGTGACTGCTCCACGCTCCAATATGATTTTTCCTTCCTCGTCAAGTTTTGGCAATATTGTTTGAACTCTGATCTTCTGTAACTTTTGAATGAGTGGCCACACTTCTTTGTCCTTCTTCCATTCATCCCTTCCTTCATTTATCCAATCTGGTTGGATAATAGAAATATCACAAAACAATGCTTCCACATCATTCATCTTAGCTTCTACGCCTTTCTTTAAACCATCCATCTTAGCTTCCATGCCTTTCTGTAAACCATTCATCTTAGCTTCTACATCTTTCTTTAAACCATCCATATTAGATTCTGTTACTTTTTGTGCGAGTGACATTTGTTGCACTTGGTCTCATAGTTTTGATATACCATGTTGCATTTCTTCCTCTTCTTCATGAGTCATGCTAGAGCTTTCAGGTTGCTTACTAGGTGTTTCCATTTTCTTTCTTTCGGGCATCAATTATTGATAGTAGTTCTTCACTATGCCCTTTGAATTTCTTCAATCTAATTTTTCAAACCAAGCTTATGCAAAAATTTTAAAAAAATCTACACACCTTTTTTCACTTTGTAGGAGCTCAATATGGCATCTAGTGTATCTCTGTAATTTCGAATCTTCCATTTCTGAAATTGTGACCTGCAGTAGCCCTCTGTGTCCTCTTTTCAATGCCACTAGTCTGATCGAATTTAGATTCTCCAAGAAAGAGTTATGCACAGTCTCCCAAGCTGACCTGATTATATACCTTTTCAGAAGAGTGAACTTGTATGAAGTGCCACGTGTCACTGTTTTGACCTCAGGATCTAAAAAATATACATAAGAAACTATAGTCCATCCGCTTTTTGTACCTTCTTACGAAATTTCAATCTGATGCTCAAAACAAAAGTTATGACGATTTTTCCCAGGTCACCTGTTTGGTTCAGAGTTTGCAAAAATGCTAACTTCCTCAGATAATATCTCCACAAATATCATGTGAAAATCTTTGAAATTCGGAATTGAGGTTCAGAACGATTTCAACCCAAATGGGTTTTTTTTTAGCTTCTGAAACATCACATAAAAAAAGTTATAGCACAAATGCCACGATGACTTGTTTGGAGCAGCGAAACCCTATAACCCAAAGATCTGATACCAAATGTTATGGAACCAGCTCACAAAAAGATAGAAAAGATAGATGAACACCTTAGAAATAAGCCTCTTTGAGGGGTCAACCTCCTTTACATTACAAAAATGAACAATTCTTCGATGATACAAATGACAAGACCTCCTTTATATATATATATGAGTCTAAGGGTTCATAATATAATCAGAGCCGACATAACAATAATAATGTAGGGGCACAATAATAACAATAGTGGGCTTCTATGGGGCACAATAATAACAATATGGGGACTACATGGACACACCAATATAATAAGGGGGTTGTACTAATAACAATAAGGGGTTACCCTAGTAGTATAGGGACCTAACATGTTTTTTATCATCAAACAACTATCAAACAATGAAGATTAAAGAGACAAGAAGAAACAAAATGTAGGTTGCTAGCTAGGGCCAAGACCTGTCATCTTGAGAGGAAAACCAAAAAGAATTATTCTCTTCTTATAAAATCTTCAAATGACGAATTCCAAGACCTAAGGCCCTTGACAAAGACCCCTCCAAGGCCAAGTCAACCTTCCTTCTTGATGAACTTTCCTTACACAACTTACAACAATAAACTTTGACCTTCCAGCAAAAACTTCAACCCAAACAACTTTGCCCCCAACAACTTTTCCAGCGACTTCGACCCTAGCAACTTTTCCAGCAACGTCGAACCCCAACAAATTTCCCGCAACTTCGACCTCCAACAACTTTTCAACAACTTCTTCCTCCAGCAACTTCGTCCTCCAACAACTTTCCAGCGAATTTGACCTCCAACAATTTTCCAACAAATTCGACCTCCAACAACTTTTCAGCACATTTGACCTCCAAGAATTTTCCAACAAATTCACCCTCCAACAACTTTCCAGCAACTTCAACCTCCAATAACTTTTACCTAGCAACTTTAGAATTTCGTTGTACTTAAGAGAGAGAGAGAGAGAGAGACCCAGAAACTTCGACTCTGACTTTCTTCTTGAACTTTTCCTTCCTTAGGACTTCCTCCTCTTTAATATCAAACTTTTATTCTGGCTTCTTTGTATCCCTTGGATGTGTGCTTCAAATGAGGTCGAATGCCTCTAATATATAGACTTCTAGGGGTACGAATTGCCTCCATGAGGCTGACTGGATCTTTCATGTAGGCCGACTTGTTGCAACTCATTGAAAAGGCCTTGAAAGGTCTTTTTTTTTAAGCTCCCTCTCTCAATGGCTTTCTGGAAACCAACTACAGTAATTTCTGGAAACCAACTGCAAACATTTCCTTAAATTATGGAAATCAACTGCAGTTAAATTAATTTCTTGTTGGGAGCTTCTAAAGCGGTCCATTACTCCCTCTACAATTCTCTACCATGATCTGTGGAACACTTGACACATAGCCAACTGAAGCTTGATGGAATCTTGGCTATATATACTTCTGTTTGGTCCCCAAGCTCACTAACTCAATCCCCTTCAATTTTTTTTACACCATCAAGTTAGAGTGAATAGAGCTTGGAAGTGCCATATGGATGAGAGTATTTTGAGTTATTAAGGAGAGCGCTAGTGTTAAATCGATTTTCTCCTTTTTTGATACGGTAAAGATCAATGTTTTAATCATGTAAACACTATTCACAGAATTTATTCTTATGTTGGTTTGTGGCATATGCCTAGTTCACCAACCGTTCCTTCCTACCATTTCCATTTTGGATATGCTTGGTCTCTGCGTGGAGGTACAGTGGGGTTCGACTATTGTAGCATGTGCTGTTTGGACATGAGACCCAATTTTTGCTGTTTGATTCTCTGCGTGGGCAACATCAAATAAGTTTGGAGTTCGGATTATAAATAGTAGAGGGAGAAACAGTGACAGATTGTGAGTAGCATCAATTGCTGGAGGTATTTTTCTTGGGTATTAAAGTTTTCAATTCTTTTAAGTATTTTATTCCATATTAAAGAATTGTTTTTGTTTTTGGTTTCATTTGGTAGTAGAGCCAGGTTTATCTCTGCCTTGGTGTAATTGCTGTGCAAATTTATAACTGTGCTCATAATTAATTTGCATGAAGCAGTGCTTTAATTTTATTTTATTTTGCAAGGAATTATTGCCGTTGTTTACAGTAGTGTTGATATTTATGGCAGTTTTTTTACTTGTACTCTGTCACTTACAGTTCTAGTTATATTCATGCTTACCTTTACACTTTACTTTGAGCCGAAGTTTTTTTTGTTTTGTTTTTTTGCAAGAAACAAGAATATGGAGTTTATTTAAGATGTCATTTTGACTTATTCCTTTCACAAAACATTGTTTTTTGACTCTGGTTAAGATTTGTTTATAATCTTATAAATTAATTTTAAGTGCTTCGTCAGTGCAGTGAGTGTTTCCGCTTTCCATTTTTTTTTAATTGCTTCATATTAAACTGTGTATACGCCATTTCACATAGCATGCAATGTGAAGTACTATGTATAGTTTTGTTTATACAATTTATAATAAATAATGTTTGAGTAATCTATATAATTTTTAATTGATTAGAGAATAGCCACAACATCTCTAATTAAATAATATTATATATTATGATTGATTAGGATCACATAAAGAATATTTAGATATTAATTGTAATTAATTATACTAAATATAATAAATTTTATCCCACATGAATTTTTATTATTAAATTATTCATAACTTACCCACAGTAATTATGAATTAATAGTTTTATCATAAAGTCCAAATCTAAGATATAATTTATATCAAATTATAATCATAATATACCCCTTAGAATTATGAATTAAGTGAATAATTTGATAAATTCTATCATAAAGAATAGTTGAATCTGCTTGAATTGAAAATTTAGTCCACAGACAATTTTTATGTCATTAGATTCAATTTTAAGCATGATTTACATTGGTAAAGCATGAAATTTTATTTAGGCCTCAAATTTAACATAAGCATGTGATCTTTAATTCTATGCAGTTGTACAACCTGCAAATTTCTCTGAAATTCGTTGTGATATCCCTGAAATTAAGGGAGATAGCTATAAGTTCTGGAAGGAGAGAGTTTTCATTCATTTGGGGTGGATGGAAATAGACTATGCTATTAGGAAAGATGAATCACCGACACTCACTAATACCAGCAATGCAGTGGACATCACGCTTTATGAATTATGGGAGCGATCTAATTGCCTAAGCACGATGTTCATTAAGACTAAAATTTCAGCTAGTATTCGTGGTTTCGTTGATCAGCATGAAAAGGTCCGAGACTTGCTGAAAGCCATTTATGATCAATTCGTCACTTCAGACAAGGCACTAACAAGCACCCTAATCATGAAGTTCTCATCCCTAAGGCTCACTAGTGTGAAAGGTGTACGCGAGAATATCATGCAAATGAGGGACACTGTGGCTCAATTGAAGAAACTCGAGGTTGAAATATCGGAGTTCCTCCTGGTGCACTACATCTTGAACACCCTTCCGCACCAATGCGGACCCTTCAAAATCCCATACAACGCATAAGGATAAATGGTCAATTAATGAACTCATGACCATGTGTGTTCAAGAGGAAGGGAGACTGGTGACGGAACTAGGAGAAAGTGCAATGCTGGCAATGCGTGGAAAGGGAAAATCTCAAGCCAATTGGAAAGCGAAAGGTAAAGTACCTCCCCAAGCCGATATCAAGAAGGATTCCAAGAGTTTCTTCTGTAAAAAGAAGGGACACATGAAGAAGGAATGCACCAAATTTCAGAAATGGCTTGCGGACAAAGGTATTCCAATCTCGTTTGTTTGTTATGAATCTAATATGGTTAATGTCAACAGATGATGTTATCTTTGCAATCCTCGAGTCTTGGTTGCCAGAGTGGCGCGCTACAACAAGCTCTGTAATGGAAATGGACAAGTCCACCATGAAGTGTTAGAAGGAAGAAACAAAGCTCATAATGGAACAGCTAGTTAAGAAGCGCAGAAAAGCAGAAGCGGAGGCTAAGATCCACACAACGCACGACGCCACGAAATTGGCAGCACAGTAGGAGATAGGAGGATAAGAGTGCGAAGTATGGAAGTCACCTTCACCTAGGGATGAGGCAGAAACAGAGGAGCCGATAGAACAAGGTGGCGCAAACCCGCAAACGACGTCCACCCAACTCAAGCGTTAGCGACTGCAATAGAAGGTAGTGTCACGAAAGAAAACCAAGGCTTCAAAGACATCCTTGGACCTAATCACCCTCACTTAGGGGGATTTGCACAATATTGGAGAAATGGTGAGGGATGTCACCATGAAGGCCCTCCAACAGTTTAAAGAGAAGCAAAAATTGGTATTAGGGGATCTCCGGACAGAGCTACAAGAGTTGGAGGCTCACACACCACAAGCTGGCACAGTCTCCACCAGCCTCGTGATCGGCACTTCAGCTGTCGCAGAGATGTTGCGCACAAGGGTGACCAATGCAATACTTCCACCAGATGGGGCACTTACTACAGAAAATGAAGCCGACAAGCCCCCGGTCAACAGCCTGAAAGGGGTGGGATTGAATATGGCTTCCCTCCCTTGGGAGACCCACCACCTCTTGCAGGATGGAGCAATCGTGGAACTTAGGGCCCAGGAGAGTCACGCTCTGCAGGTGATGAGTAAGCAACTCATCAATATCGAGTAGTTGGGCCTGCATCACAATGAGGAAGTTTAACAAAATAAGCAAATCATGCAGGTAGTGGAGGAAGCCTCTCAAATGGTCCTGGAGTTAGACATTCAGGCAGAAGAACCAATTGAGGCATGCGTCCACAAGTTGGCCACAGGGATGCGCGACGCTCGAACAGAGATGGCCAAGATTCACCTAGAGGTGAACTTGCAAATTATAGAATTTTAGTTCAAGGCTCAGCATTCAACTCCTCCGGAAGTTAGGGAACAACGTGCCACCACTGTTACAACAACAATAGTGGCGGTCGACAGTGCAGTAGCATACTACACGCGACTTTTTGAACAGTCATTCGAGGTCTTGACCACCTTACAGGTGGAACCGAATGTAGAGTGCCTGGAGACAGAGGCGCACGAGCTACAACAAAGATATGATGAGGTAAAAGGGACCGCGCAGACGGTCTCCCTTACACAGAGGCTCGCACGGATGAAAGAGGCAAAGGCGCTTAAGGAACAAGTGGATGTCGCTTGGCACAAAGAAACGGTCCTAAAAGAGCACCTACAACCATGGATAGACAAGGCATATACAATCACAACTTCCATGGAAGGAAAGCTTGCGGCACTGCAGGGAACTCAGCAGAAGATTTAGGGTGGCAGTTCAATTGCAGTCACCGAGCAGAGAGTGGGAAAAATCCAGCAAGCGGTCGCTCAGTGCGTTGCGGAGGTTGCGGTCATCCAAAAAGAGCTGCGAGGTCTCCGCGCTAAGATGTCCACACCTACAAAGTGACTCGACGGCGAGTCACGATGTTTGTGTTGGGAGCCTGTTGGACGCGGGATCCCCCAACGGTAGTTTTGGAGCTAAAAGCCCATATTTTGGTCAAATTGTGTAATCCAAGTGTAAATACCCCGCATTTTGTGATTGTAGAGTGCATGGGTGTTAAAGAGTCATAGGGTTGTCCGCCCTTATTTTGGAAATGTAATGTCGGTTGTAAAATATCTACCCATGGTCTGCAGACCATGGGATTGTACAAATAGAGCTAAGATCTAAGTAGTTTGAAAAAAGGAATAGAAGATAGACACATAAAGATATGATGTATGAGAGATGGCTTTGAGGTAGAAGTCTAAGTTGGGTCGTAGCATAGGTTGAGGCTTATCAGCTGAGTGCGCAGACGCCTAGGGTAGAAGTCTGCAGATAAGTGCGCGGACCCCTTCAGCTGAGTGCACAGGGTGGGTCGAGTCTGTAGCTATTCGGAATTATCAATAAAGAGAAGTATTCTACAATTTATGCGTCTTTATTTCTTGTTTATGCATCTTCTTATGTCGGGTATGAATTTCACTTATAATGCTTATATGATGCATGAATGTATGTAAATGTGTTGGTCAAGTGAACGCAAGTAAGAACATCTGTTTACGTGGTGATAACATTAAGTATTTGACAAGCTAAGTGAATCACTTAGGATAATAGAGGAATCTACATGACACGCTGCTTATAGCAGCGCGAAAGTACCTAAGCCACAGATTAAAGTTGCGCGAAGGTCGATCATGTACTTTCATGAAGGTATTGAAATCTGGAACAAAGGGTTTGTCTTACAAGCCCTAGAGCAAGATCACCTGCACGAAGGCAGGGATAGAAGAGATAAAATGACATCACAACCATCTCAAGGGTGCGGAAACTTGGTTCCAGCATCCCCCATACTACTTTGGGTGAGACTTTGGTCCACACTCTACGGGTTGATGCCAAAAGAGCCAGTAGTGTAGGGATTTGTTTGGCTAATTAACGATGAACCTGGGTCATACCCCTCAAGTCAACAATAGGTTTGAGCATTTTAATCCAGGATTCATCCTGCACAAATTGTGCAATTACTCACTACAAAAAGCATGGCCCACAATAATGACACCAAACACGACCTGTAGTGACACCAAACATGGCTCTTTCACAAACTCAACTTCGGCCTCATGTAGCACAACAATCACGCCCTTTATTCTGGCACCCTCAACTTTTATACCAACTTGGAAAATATGGAAGACAAATTATTGGAAGAAGAGTTGTAGCTCACTAGTGAGATAATTGGTCACGTAGGGGAGTGCACCACTCACACTTGCATTCATCAAGCCAACTATCACATAAATATATAATATTACAACTTAGTTGACCAAATTCCTAAAATATAGGATTTGGAAACTAACAAGTACTAATTAGGTAGTTAGTCTAAACAAAAACATAACAAGTTCTAATAGTAGGAAAATATTCTAGTTTTCTCCATTATTTTGACACGATTTACCATGGATATTCTCTACCATGGCATTGATTCTCAAATATGACAATTTATATAAAAATGTTACGGAGGAGAATTAATAATACCACTTACACTCTATATATATGAATCATATGGAGAGAATTCAATTGGACCATGTAATTACAATCTATATAGGAATCATATAGAGGGAATTCAATAAGACCATTTAGTCTTTTATCTCTTGAACATCATTCCTCATATACAATAACACTATCCTACAATGAAATTGTTCTTCTTTCTTATAAAGAAAATAGTCCAATTGTTTAAACAACTACAATAAGTTTTTTAAATCCAATCTAATCATAGTATTATTTTAAGGATATCAATATTGTAACAACAATATTGAAAAATCCATGTAAAACTATATCAATACCACGGATGGTAGGACACGTATTCCAAGCTGAATGATGGGTAGGACATCCTAGGGGGTGTTCATTTGGTTGTTTATGGCTAAGGAAATTGGCAAAGGTAATGGTTAGGGAATTAAAGAGGCAAAAAGGTATTTTGGCACATTTATTTATGAAAATAATGGAAATTAGGAGAAAAGGAAGGTGAAAGGTCACATTTTCCATGTGAGGAGGAAATTGAAGGAAAATGAAGAAAATAGAGGCCTCATTAATAAAATGGCTTATGAGGATCAATGGGTAAGACTTGGTGAGTTCAGTTTTGGAGCTCTCCCATTATTCTCTCTCTCTCTCATACTCTTGGTTACTTAGAGTTTTCTTGGAGCACTCTTGGAGTGTGTGGCATACTTGGATTCTTGGAGCAAGAAGGCTAAGGAAGAGCAAGAAAGTGCAAGAAGGCATCAACATCAACATCTACATCATATTTTCTTGTAGATACCGAGTTGCATGTATGATTTCTTCACTAGTTTTGGCATGTATGGAACATGCATGTGGTTTCTTGGTTATGATCTATCATTGGCATAGAGGATGGTTGGGATTGATAGTGGATTGCCTAGCCTTGCAATTTCCTAGATAGCCATGGTGATTATGGGTTTACTTTCATTACTTTGTTTTGGTTGGTTCTGATTTTTCCATAGCTTGGGTTGAGTTACTAGTCCTGGAAGCCCTGTAACAACTTGGGTTGAGTTACTAGTCCTAGAAGCCCTGGTTGGACAAACGCTCTAGAAGCCTTTGGCGGGTTGAGTTACTAGTCCTGGAAGCCTTGATTGGACAAATGCTTTGGAAGCCCTGTATAAGTTGTGGGTTGAGTTACTAGTTCTGGAAGCCTTGGTTGGACAAATGCTCTGGAAGCCCTGGAAGGCTTAGATGGAGACCAATCCAATGATGGTTTTTGGTGATGTCTGACCATGAGGTGGAATCACTGTGTGATGGGTTGAGGTGGGTGGCCTCTGGAAGCCCTGGATGAGTTTTGATTGATGTGTTCTATGAGATCCCACATTCATGCTTGGAATATGGCATGGGGGTGATTGGCTGAAGAGAGACTTGGCTCAGCCAATCTATGGTCGGGTGGAACGTGGTAGTCCCATCTCCGGTTGGTTCATTGCATTTATTAATGAAAAAAAATTCATTCCCTTGATTTTTCATGTGCAAATGTACTGATGTATATATGTATTTTGATGGCTGATATGTTTATTGTATTTTTGTTCCTATTATGTTTTTTTTTATGCACATTTACCTCCGGGGTTGTTATAGAGTGGTATCAGAGAATGGTTCAAACACTTGGGACTGGATGGGCTCTATCATAGGTGAAATGAAGAACAAAGGTTAAATTTTAGAAATTTTTGTCATATCTGTTATAACTTTTCTTCTGTGGCATATTAGAAATTGAAAATTTGTCCATATTTAAGGAAAATCCCACTGATGATGTGGTAAAAATTTCAGATAAAGGTTCACAATACTTTAGGAATTATGATCTAAGGAATATGACCTTCCTGAATGCACGTTTGAAAAGGTCACGTTGGAATTTTTGCAATAACTTTTCTTCTGTGGGCTTTCAGAAGCTGAAAATTTTCCACGTTGAGGGGAAATACCAATGATTATGTGGTAGAAATTTCAATATTGGGTTGCAATATTTTAGGAGATATGAGCAGAGGGAGTCGATCCTTCTAAATGCTCCTAAAATCAGGTCTCAAATAGGTCACGCTCACATATTTGTTATAATGTTTATTCTGGGAACTCTCGAGAGCTAAAAGGTTTTCCATAATGAGAGGAAATCCCACTTATATTGTGGTATAATTTCAGACATTTATTCGCTATATTTTAGGAGATATGACTAGTGTAAATCAAGCTTTCTGGATACTCCTAGAATTGTGCACCAAATATGATTGTGTTGGTATTTTGTTATAACTTTTCATCTATCAAATCTCATAAACTGAAACCTGAACAATAGTCAGGAATAATTTCACTGATCATATGGTTCAGTTTCCATAACTTGTACTACTACAGTTTAGGATGTATGCATTGAATTATTCACTTTATTAGTTTGCATGAAAAGTGTTTGATGAAATGCTTAAATGGTTCAATGATTAATTGCATACATACTATTTGATAAAATGCCCCAATGTGTATGTTGTTTGTGTTTGGGGATAGTATTGATGTGTAATAGTATTTCTGTAGTTGATATATTCTTACTTGTATGCAAATAGTTTTCTATATTAGTTTGCATGTAAAATGTTTGAATAAATGCTTACATGCAAATGTAATAGTATAATAGTTGTTTGTGGAAAATGTAGAAGTATGGTAATTGTTTGAAGAAAATGTTATTTTTTCTTGGATGGGATAGTATTGTAGTTTGATAATATGGATGTAGCTGATATATGCCTATTTGCATGCAAATAATTTGAAGAGTTGCATGTAGGGAATTTGAAAGTTTGTATGCAAGGAATTTGAAAAGTTGCATGTAAGGAAATGGAAAAGTGGCATGTTCTTAGTAATTTTCATATTACAAGTGGAATAAGTGCAATTTTTGTTACTTAGTCTTGACATACAAATGTATGAGAAATAAAAATCAATTTCTTTTCAAGTATGGTTAAATTTAATAGATATTTTTAGATCCCATTTCCATAATTGGACATTGGAGATCGGACCATTATAGTAGCTTCCTCCTTCTACCTTAGTGTGGACCATGGATAGTAAGGGGGTATGCTCATATTTTTTAGTATTGACGAAAGCTGATTTCAAATTAATAGACACAATGTCTTGATTTTTTGAACATGTGATTGACTGTGTATGAATTATATGTTGCTTACATGTTGATTTCATGATATCTACTTACATACTTATATGTTAGGTTACATTCTTGAATATTTTGGATTACATGTATCAATATTGTAGGTTTATTACAAGATTTGATCACTTATGTTTGACTAGATGCGTTTATGCGTAGGTGTAGTTGATTTGGCATTGCTTATGCATATTGTTGGTTACATGTGGCAATGTGTACAATGGAGTAATGGTTGTTGTCATGCATGAGGTCATGGTTTATGTACTTGATATGGTCATGCATTGATGACTGGACCCTAGCTAGAATGATGTGTATATGGCTTGGTACTCATTTTTTATGTGTGTATATGCAATTGTTATGCGTGTATGGTATTGGTTATGATTATGCATCTATAGTAGGTAAAACATGCCTTGTGAAGTCATTTCATGCAATTTAGGTCATTATGGTGCTATTGGATGTTATGATGCTAATGTGTTGGCTGAGATAGAGCAAGAGATGCAGATCATTATAATGAGGTTGCAACATTGGACTTTGTGGTAAGAGCAGATCGTCATATAGGTATTGTATGTTCGACATGCAGGTATGTAAGTTAAGGATTTTATATGCATTAGGTTAATATACATTAGGTTTATGTACATGTCTTTTGATGTTATGGTTACATTCATGATAGATTGTGGTTGATTAGTGTAGTTATATGCACATGTGTCAGATAGTCAAGAATGATAGTAACGTGTAGTTGTATGCATTGATATTGTTGTTTTATATTAGATAACATGATGATTATGCTATATGTCGTTGATGAGTATGTTATAGGTTAACTTGTTGATTGTTATATGACATTTAGCTTGATGATTCGGTTTTATGTTGTTGATGAGCATGATTTATAGCTTATTGTTGTTATATGATATTAACTTGATGATTAGGGTTATTTCATTGAGACATTGATGTTATAATTTGGATTGGTCACATGCGTGATGGTTATGTTCATTGCGTTGAAGATATTGATGTTATATGTATCGTGTTAACCTGTTTTGACCTATGCAGATGATTATGGTTGCGATATTCAGGTATGAACCGACATATTTGT
Source organism: Pinus taeda (assembly GCA_000404065.3). Lineage (NCBI taxonomy): Eukaryota > Viridiplantae > Streptophyta > Pinopsida > Pinales > Pinaceae > Pinus > Pinus taeda. Next base: position 37,333 of record APFE030861211.1, read on the forward strand.
GAGATGGTTTCATACTAATCTAGATTGACTTTGCATATGTGTGAATGATAATTGTGTATGAGTTTACAATATGAACATGTTAGTTAGATATTGTTATGGATATCATGATCTTATGAGTGCTTGAGCTGATGTGCTGTAAAGTTGTATCATGCTAACCTAGCCTTATTGTGTAGATAAGATAGCCTCCCCAGATATACATTAAGGTATGAGTTTTCTTATGTCGTATATTTGGTAATTGGTTGTTTGATTATGAGGTCTATTCAGTGTTTGAGTGTTGGGTGCCTAGTTGATTTATTTAACATGGTATGTTTGCAAGTGGTTTAATGATTTATGAATTGCTTAATATGAGTATGTGTTCCAACGATCTTGTTTTAAGATGATTGTACTAACATGTATGTGTTGAGACAGTTGATATGTACTTAAAAGTAGTTGATAGTTGTAGCATTATGTCTAATGACTATGGATTATGACATGATTGTTTGTTAAAGTTGATTTCAAATTGATAAATATGATTGTCTTGATATTTGAAACATGTGGTTGACATGTGAAAGCATGATGCAGGGAGTTGCATGCCAAGAGAGGTTGCCTTGAAATCTTGAAGAAGGCTCGGGTTGAGCTTTCCCTGGGAACCATGGGGATTGAGTCATGGTGTTTGTTGTTAGTCTCGTGCTTTTGGTCTTTTATGAATTGTTGAGCTTGATTTATGGCTTTGTTTATGTCTAGTGTATGGCCATACCACTTTGTTTGCAGAGTCATGTTATTATATATTTTTATGGTCTTCTTATTGTTTTTTATTGTCTTTCCTTTTGTGTTTTGAGTCTTGGGAATTGGTTGGGAAAGAGAAAATTTGATGGAAATCGGGAGAGATGTGGGGTTCCCAACCAATTATATAAGACCTACATGAAGCTCTATGCATGAGTAAGCGCATCGGAAGGTAAGACTATGACAGTTGGTTGGACTGGCTGGGTCCATTGTGGTAAATGGACAGTAGCAGTGCAGACATAAGAAATGTAACCAGAAAAGGTAAATTAAATGAATTTGAGGTGCCCTAGGCCTTGGCTATGTTGGAAAATGTTGTTCTCAATGTTGCGCATGTGTTGCATAAATAAGGAAGTTCTCTTAACCTAGACCTTATGCTATCTGGTAATTATGTTATCATCATGATTTTGTTATGTTTATACACATATACAAAATATATATGTATGAGTGTCATTGTCTGACATGACCATGAATGTTTTATGCTAATGGATTATATATGCATGTATGTATGTTGTTGTTTGACATGATCATGATTGTTTTATGCTAACATTTATACATGTATGTATGTATCCATGTATCTATGCTAATATCTAATAGGGTTGTCAAGGACCATTCTTGTGGAGGAATGTTTGTTTATGCAGGAGAACGACATGAAGAGGTTCCTAGTCTATGAGGAATCAATTGGGAAAGGTAGTCACGACATATACATGAGGTCAATATCATGTGGATATGATTTGGTATTGTATACTTGTATTATGCCTATGCTTATGTTATGACAAGTAATGTTGAAGGATACATCAATAAAGTGAAAGCAATGTGGTCTGGGGCATGCTAGAATAAGAATAGATGAGATACTAGAAGCAAGGTTTCTTGGTAAGGACAATGTGGTTTTGGATGTGTGGTACTATTGTTGAGCATACGTTGTATATGTTGTACATGTTGCATCTATGATGTGTGCACTTGTGGTGTTGTGTATACATAGCATGTGTACATGTTATTTATGCAATGTTATGTACAAGATGGTACAAATAGGGCTGTGTGAATATTGCATATGGGGTGTTGTATACATATTGTATTGTCTTCATGATGTATGTGCGACGTGTGTGCATATGGTGCTATGTACATGTTGGATATGCAGTGCTGTGTATAGATGATGCTATGTACACATTGTATAGTGGTATAGTTTACATGTGGTGTTGTGTACAGATTATGCAGGTGGTGCCATGTACATGTGATGTTGTGCAGGTGGTGCAGTGTATAAGTGGTACTGTGTACATGTTGTACATATGGCACTGGTGTATGTGTGGTATTGTGTGCATAACGTTGATGTTGTGTTATGGGCATGCAGTGTTATGTATGTGTATCATGCAGTCGTGGTATTGCAATGTGTGTACTTGTTGTGTTGTACTCTGTGTAGGTACATATATTGGGTGGTATTCCACATCGGGTATAAAGGGATGCACTGTGTTGTACACTGGGTGTAGGTGTAGGTGTTGTATGTCAGGTGTAGATGCATGTATTGCATGGTGTGGTATGTCGTGTGGTTGTATGTGTGTGATGCACACTATGTATCTATGCACATGGTTAAGGAGAAGGCACTGGGTGTTTGTTGAGTGTAGCAACCGATCCGAAGTGCGTATGGAACAAGGACAAAGGTAGAAGCTAAGGATTGAGGAAAGGATAAGTATCATCATTTTAATTCAATTTTATAATGCATGTGATTTATGACTATGGTATATGATGATTATATGTGATCTATGATTAGGATTTATGATGGTTACATGTGATTTATGATTTTGATCTATGATGGTTATGTTTTGAGCTAAGCTGATGTGATATATTTATACATGTTGATTTGGTCAAAGATGCTAGTTAACTTCTTGTGATAGGAAGCAAACAAGATTCCAAGTGTACCTTATTGAAGAACTACCAATGAGGTATGATTTGAAGTTATTTCAATTTATTTTGAATCTAATGGAAGTTATGTTCTTGGTACAGGAAGAATGAACAAGCCCAGTTGGGTGGTTGAAATCGACTACAAGAGTTAGCAAGAACAAAGGAATTGAAACAGGTAGCAGTATGCTGGTAAAGCAGTTCAGGAACAGACCCATTGTGGGACACTGGTACCCAATAGTGTCCATTGATTTCCATGAGCATGCTATGACCAGTATGATGTGTTGAGGCACGTATATGCCTTGGCTTTTGTATCTTCTATTGCAAGGAACCCTTGCCAAGGGATGGGTTTCCCGAGATGGGGGTGCTAGCAGAACTTGGAAGGTGAGTGACTACATGGAAGGGGTGACCGAATTCTCGAGGGAATGTGTAGCAGAGAAGGGAAGGTGAGAGATGGATTTTTTTTTGTCATTAGCATTGCCATATGGAATCAAATGCACATTGGGAGTGCGCCCTGAAATAATGAGCTGGTAACTATTCGCTGAGAGGATAAGTGGCGCAGGATTATAATGTTGGACATTGGATGCAGATTTGAATTTGCAGTGGATTCTGGACTTCCTGGGAACGAGATGGATCCTAATATTACTTTGAGGGTGGAGGTGTGAGCCTCTAGATTCCCTTGTTTTTTTTTTTCTACGTTAAGACTAACCTAAGTACCCACGAGGGATTTGAACCGGTGACCTATCGCAAGGAGTACCTTAACAGCGCACCCATTCACCGTCAATCCAAAGCCCCATGGGCCTCTAGATTCCCTTGTTGCAGCATCATATTATATTATTTTTTGGTTGAGAAAATGTACATATGTGTATATGTATATGTGGTTATTGTAAATACCATAATGAGCTATGTTAAAAAGCTCCAGTATGCGGTATGTTGTCATGTTGTCATGATGTTTTGATTTTGAGCAGATATTTCATTGTAAATACTGCAACGAGTTGTGTTATAAATTGTTTTCAAAATTATTTTGGTTATAGGTGTCATTGAACACCGAGGACAATGTTCCCCCAAGGGGGAGGGTTCTGTAACAACCCTGACGAAAATTCTATGTAAAAATATATAAATACCACGGATGATGGGACACGTATTCCAAGCTGAATGGTGGGTAGGACATCCTAGGGGGTGTTCATTTGGTTGTTTATGGTTAAGGAAATTGGCAAAGGCAATGGCTAAGGCATTAAAGAGGCAAAAAGGTATTTTGGCACATTTATTTATGAAAATAATGTAAATTAGGATAAAAGTAAGGTGAAAGGTCACATTTTGCATGTGAGGAGGAAATTGAAGGAAAATAATGGAAAATGAAGAAAATAGAGGCCTCATTAATAAAAAGGCTTATGAGGATCAGTAGGCAAGACTTGGTGAATTCAGTTTTGGATCTCTCTCATTATTCTATCTCTCTCTCTCTCATACTCTTGGTTACTTAGAGTTTTCTTGGAGCACTCTTGGAGGGTGTGACATACTTGGATTCCTGGAGCAAGAAGGTAAAGGAAGAGCAGGAAAATGCAAGAAGGCATTAACATTAGCAGCTACATCAAATTTTCTTTCAAGTACCGAGTTGCATGTATGATTTCTTCACTAGTTTTGGCATGCATGGCACATGCATGTGGTTTCTTGGTTATGATCTATCATTGGCATGGAGGATGGCCGGGATTGACAGTCAATTGCCTAGCCTTGCCATTTCCTGGATAGCCATGGTGATTGTGGGTTTACTATCATTGCTTTGTTTTGGTTGTTTCTCATTTTCCCATAGCTTGGGTTGAGTTACTAGTCCTGGAAGCCCTGGTTGAAAAAACGCTCTGGAAGCCCTATAACAGCTTGAGTTGAGTTACTAGTCTTGGAAGCCCTAGTTGGACAAATGCTCTGGAAGCCCTTGGTGTGTTGAGTTACTAGTCCTGGAATCCTTGGTTGGACAAACACTCTGGAAGCCCTGCATAAGTTGTGGATTGAGTTACTAGTTCTAGAAGCCTTGGTTGGACAAATGCTTTGGAAGGCTTGGATGGAGACCAACCTGATGATGGTTTTTGGTGATGTCCGACCGTGAGGTGGAATCACTGTTTAATGGGTTCAGGTGGGTGGCCTCTAGAAGCCCTGGATGAGATTTGATTAATGTGTTCTATGAGATCCCACATTCATGCTTGAAATATGTCACGGGGGTGATTGGCTGAAGAGAGACTTGGCTCAGCCAATCTATCGTCGGGTGGAACGTGGTAGTCCCATCTCTAGTTGGTTCATTGCATTTATTAATGAAAAAGAATTATTCCCTTGATTTTCATGTGCAAAAGTACTGATGTATATATGGATTTTGATGGCTGATATGTTTATTGTATTTTTGTTCCTATTATGTTTTTTTTATGCACATTTACCTCGGAGGTTGTTACAAATACAATACAAAATTAAATAAAACCAACCTAGATCCATCTTAACCCAGATCTATCAAGTGTCGAGAGGGATCCAATCTCACGAGATGCAAACCTATTTTTTGAGTGAAGAACTTGAGGAAAGGTTTGCACCTCGAGATATTTGATCCCTCTCGGTGATTGATAGATCTGGGTTAAGATGGATCTAGGCTAGTTATATATTACTATATAATATCTATATTCATATCTATGTTTCTCTTTCGTATGCCCTCTCTCTATCTCACACCCCAAACGTACACACTCTCTCTCCATATCTATATCTCTCTCTCTCCCTCCCTCTTCCTCTCTACCTCTCTCTCTTCCCCTTCTCTCCTTCCTTGTCTCTCCTTCTCTCTCTCTTCCCCCCACTCTCCTCTCTCCCTCACTCTCTCTCCATCACTCCCTTCTCTCTCTCTCTCTCTCTCTCTCTCTCTCTCTCTACATTTCTCCCTCTATGACTTTCTTCTTCCTTCCCTCTCTCTCCCCCTCCAAATCCATCTCTCTCTCCTTCTCTCTCTTAGTCCTATCTCTCCTTACCTCTCCCACCTCCATTTGTCTCTCCCCCCCATCACTCTCTCTCTCTCTCTCTCTCTCCCTCTCCCCTTCTCTCTCTCTCTCTCTCTCTCACTCACTATCTCCCTCCCTCTCCCCTTCTCTCTCACCCCTCCATCTATGTGGCTCCCTCTCTCTCTTGCCCTTTGCTCCCTATATCTCTCCCCTCCTCTTCTCTCGCTTCCCTCCTCTCCTCTCTATCCATCTCTCCCTTGTCACTCCCTCTCTCTCCCCCTCCAAATCCATCTCTCTCTCTCTCTCTCTCCCTCTCTCCTTCTCTCTCTGTTGTCCCCTCTCCCTCCCTTCCTCTCTCTCTCACCTCCTTCTCTCCATCTCCCCGATCACTCTATCTCCCTCTCTTCCTTCCAATCCTTTCTCTTCCTCTCTCTCTCTCTCTCTCTCTCTCTCTCTCAAACTATGTTACTATATCCCTCCCTCTCTCTTTCTCTCCCCCCATATCACTTTCTCTCTTTCTTTGTCTCTTTATCTCACCCCTAAACATACTCTCTCTGATGTGGCCCGTCCACACGGCCCCTCGCCAGCTCACTCCCTCACGGTACTTTCAGATTTTGGTTATTGATTATGGTTGATTGTTAATCTTTTGGGCTCGATTCGATAATGAATGCGACGGTGATTATTCACCTACCTCTTGGTACTTCGTCCGTCCTCGCGGTAACACCTATCCGCCTCGAGCTTGCTGAAACCCTAATTCTCCCGGTTGCCCTTTTGTCTGGTCATTTCGCGCTCATTGTCATTTTACTCTGTTGTTTCACTGCTTTGCGGTCTTGTTTCAAGTTCGGCTCCATCTCTGCGATACCTATCGATACTTAGCTAATTTTCTGTGGATTTCTTGCTCAAATTTATGGTTTGTCACCGTATTTCGGCCTACATAACTGGTTCACGCATTCATTGGTAAGTTATGGCTCTGTTCTTGGTTTTCTTGTTGGCTTTTTCCCATGGGTTACTCTGTCGACTGGTTATCCTTCTGCGTTATTGATTGTCTCAGCCAATGGCGCTGCAATTTTATGGTAATTTCTCAGTGTTGAGGGTTTCTATTGTGCTCAGTGGCAATGTACAGTCGATGGGCCTGCAACTGCTGTTCTCCGGCATTCAACTCGACGTTCAGGTAACTTCTAGTTCTCTGCTATATTTCCTTATTCGCTTCTCGAATTGTCACTGACAAACTCGGCCCCTCCGTGGTTAGCTTTTGTCTCGATGAACAGGGGAATCGTTCACCTACAAGTACAGTATCCTCCCTTATTCTTTACTCATCGTCATTCCAGCTATTTCGTTCCTTTATTTATAAGCTTATGGTTGGTTTTCAGGTTCAGGGTTTTGTCACACCATCAAACCCTAACTTGTTTTCTTTCCGTCGTTACAGGTGACGGCTCCGTGGCTCCTCGCAACAGGTTACGACTTTGTTTCTCCGGGTAGCTCTGTGCTTTTCATTTAGTTGCTTTCGTATTCTTTTAGTCTTCCTGTAGCTTCTTGCTGGTTCGTAAACTTAGGTGCCCTGGTGGCCTTCGGCTATTTGCTGTAGTCTTGCATCTGTATATTGGGTTGCTGTATTTGTTGAGGGTTTGGTTTGTTCCCAACCGTGGCCATGACTCTTCGGTTCTCTGTCACGTCTGTTAGTGGTTGATGCGGTTTATCACGAGTTTCATTTGTAAACTATTTGATTATACAGGCCTGCAATGTAATATATATATAGTTCTAAATTTGTAAATTTCGTGGTCAATTTTCTGAGGTTGTCTCTTACCCGGTTTCGACCTGGGGTCGTTATGCTCTTCGATCTTGTTCGTCTTTCTCACGCCTGCTGTTCGCTCGTCTTCGCTCGTCTTGAGTTTATCTAGCACTGGTTTATTTGGAATGTCGCTCCTGTGTCTTCACTGTAACGATAAATGTCATGCAATAAATTGTATCTGCTTGGACTGGTTTTGGTGACTCTCGGTCACTATGTTTATCTGTACGAGTTATTTGTTCAACAATATATGTAAATAGAATTCTATAGTTACAGAGGACTCATATATTTCGATTTCACTTCTATTGGTGCACAGAATATTTGATGAAGGAAACTTTTAATTCTTATTACTTCAGTTTGCTCTTTCTGTTACTTAGCTGTCGAACCCCTTCTGAGTTTTCGGTTTGTCCATTTATACAATAGATACAGTTTGTTTGATAACTGTAGGTAGTTACCTTTTACAGTCTGGTAGACAATTATGTCATTTCAGTTTTGTTTGGAAGTTAATAAAACTTACTCTGCCTATCTTCTTTTGTTTAATTTGTCTCTCTGGTCCCACAAAGGGTTGTTGTTTACATTAATCGCAATAATCTAATCTATTAACTGCAATTGACACCTGTAGCTACAGTAAAGTAAAATAACTAAAATTACCCAATAGAAAATAAAAAAAACTGTAGTTGACTTTGGTAAAGAAAATAAAATAAAAATGTAAGAACCTGACAGACTTGCTGTCCTTTGTCAAACTGTTTAACCTTCCCAGTCTTTTTCAGAAACTTTGTCTGCCCTGTCTCGGTCTTCGCCCTGTCGACCAGATGCTCCTGCATCAGGCTGCCGGGGTAAAAGAGAGAACTCATGGCTCCGTTCCACGAGCTCCTCCACCGAGTAGCCTGCCTTCCGAATCTGTGCTTCGTCGAGCCAGGAACTGTCCTCCATTGGACGGTCCTTCCACTTGACGAGATAACGCAGATACTCCTTTCTGCGCGTCCTTTTGGCTACCTGTGTGCTGATGATTCCTTCAATTTCGTGAGTCTTAACCGACGGTAACTGTTTCTTCCAAAGACTGCTCTCGAACTGGGTGTCCTATTGTGGCTGTACCATGTTTTCGTCTGCTGCCTGGGCATGATATGGAAACAGGTCTACCACATTGAATATGGGCGATATGCCTATATCAGGTGGCAGCTGAATTTCATATGCGTTCGCTGAAAACTTGCGAAGAATTTTGCATGGGCCAATTTTCTTAAACTTCAGCTTGTTATATATCCCCTTAGGAAACTGTTCCCGACGCAAATGCGCAAGCACTTCGTCTCCAATCTCGAAATGTACCTCACGCCATTTGATGTCTGCATGCTATTTATATTTCTACGTGTTGTCCTGTAATCTCGTTTTAACTTTCTCGTGCAGTTCGCTCATTGCTTCGGCAAAATCTTCCCCGTCTGCACTCCTTCTTTCCAGCTGTCCTAAGTCCCGTAGTTCATGTACTCCCCGCAGATGCATACCCTATAATATTTGGAATGGGCTCAGACCTGTGCTCCGATTAGGCGAATCATTATAAGCGAATTCTGCCTGGGCCAGAGCTCGATCCCACAATCGCAAGTTTTCTCCCGTCAAACTTCGCAATAAGTTGCCCAAACTCCTGTTCACCACTTCCGTTTGTCCATCAGTCTGCGGGTGATACGCGGAACTGAAATTTAACTGTGTGCCCAGCTTTTTCCACAGGGTGCGCCAAAAATGCCCTGTAAATTTTAC
>APFE030861220.1:0-20745 GCA_000404065.3 Pinus taeda
CATCAGATCTTCTAGGTGACTCGACAATGGACAATTTATTTGTACCTAGCAAGATGTGTTCGTACATCTTGATTCTCATTGTAATCAATGGTGAGAGTTCTCGTGTTGACTAGTGGCATCCATTAATGGCCACTAATTCAAAAATTTCTTGCTATGTTCGACATCAGAACATCTATTCACATAGTAGGAATTGTGCCAATGAGTTTTGAAGACATGAAGACTATTATTTTCAGCATTTTGGAGTAAATATAAAATAGATCAGCATCATTCAGTAGCAAATTCAACAAGTTTTAGTAGAAGAAATAAAAAGTCATCTTATTATCCATGACCCCTTTTTTCCGGCCACTTGAAGAAGATTATGATCAGAATTTTCTAGCCACCACACATACAACTCATCCATTTCAAAGGGGTAAGTTAAGGTACCTCATTTTCTATGTTTTTACCATAGAATCCCATAAAAAGCTAGAATGATAATTGTTGGAAAAAAAATTCTCTTCCTCATTTCATAAAATTGCCAATACCATCAGTGGGGGGGGGGGAATACATTCATATTCATATCTTGCCATGTTCATATCATATTCAAAAGCCCACATACTTCCAAAATATATTAACTATTACATTATTATTATGAGCATACAATGGCTTTTCAAATGTGCTTAAAGGATAATTGGATACAAACACAATCATGGTTGTCACACAAGAACCAACCATCATGCAATCCAATAAAGATATACTTTGCAACAATAATCGAATTATCGTTATGCAAAGTTCAAAGATCAAAATTGAATGGAACAACAAAATATGGTTGTAACAAAAGAACTAACCATGTTGTAATTCAAGTAAAATACTTTGTAGAAGTATGAAGTTATCAAATGATATCATGCAAAGTTAAGCCAAAGCTCAAGGATCAAAAGAATTAATGTAATATATATCGAATGAGGACATGCAATAGCTTCAATTGGGGGGTATGTTGGGTCTTGAAATTGTCATTCACTTCCATTACACTTTCACTATCATGTCCATTATATCACCTCCATTTCACCTTCATTTCACTACCATGTCACTACATTCATCTCACTTTCATCATTATTGGGTCACATTTATGTTTTTCCAAAGTTTATTAATTCTTAGCATTTTTAAGTGAATTTGTGGTTAAAAATTATAAAATAATGTGCATATTCTTATACCTAACAAGGGGGATGAGATTGTTGACATGTGTAGGTCAAAAGGAAGCTTCTAGAAGACCTTTATGTGGCATCCAAAGGCCAAATTCGAATTTGAGTGGAGAAGATCATGGGATCATGACGATATGTGTCACATTTCCTATTTGTATTCAAACTCTAAGAAGACATGTGTCTTATCATTTCCTATTTTGATTATAACTCTAGAGGAATAGGGAGAGATTCATGGACTCTCATTAATGATATGACTTCTCATCTTTTTGTATAAATAGGAGATCTCTCTCCTTCATCGGGAAGCTTTTGTTAAGTTTGTTAGCTCAACTTGTTGTACTTTGTAATTTCAAATAATTTGAATAAAGCTTTGAGGTTCCCAACATGGAAGGAGATGTGAAGTAGGAGATGTCATGGAGCATATTAGAATGTAAGGTAGAATAGATTTTATTTTGTAGTTTTGCTTTGATTTCATTCAAGTATGTCATTTTATTGTTTTCAAGTTTAATAGATTAGATTTTCCGTTCATGAAAGTTTAATTCATGCAAGTGTGTTGAACCGGTTGATTGTAGAATTATCTAACTGCGTAATCTATGCTTGAAAAAATAGTCCAAGAAATTAGTCCTTCTATTTACCAATTGGTGCTTGGAGCATTAGAGCACACAGTAGATTTGATGTTAGTTTAATAAGTCATGTTATAAGTGAATATTTCCGAAAGCCCTTTTAGTTGATGGTTTATCTTAAAAATAAGTGGTGAAGTATATCATTTATGAATGAGTCTTTCTCTGCATTTTTATGTTTACATTTTCTGAGAATAGTGAAGTATTGGAACCCTCTAAATGCTATCATAAGGAGGTAGTTCTTTAAAAATTGTGTAGCAGAGTGATAAAACACTTCATTTAGATGTTATAGTATATTAGTTGCAATTTCACTTTCAGTCTCAGTCTTCCATTTAAGTTTGTTGCAAATTCATTTTCAGTTTTAGAACAATGAAGTATTGAATCCCTCCAAATGCTATCACAAGGAGGTAGTTCTCCCAAAATTATGTAGCAAAGTGACAAAACACTTCATTTAGTTACATGTTTTGTATTTTCTTTCCATTTCAAATTGCATTATCATATTTATTTCATTTCATAGACATTTTGTCGGCTTAGATTAATCTAACTATTCAAAGATTTGATTTGTTTTTATCTAATGTTCGTTTCCTTTTCTCCCTTCTTTAGAAATTAGCTTTTAAGTCATTAGATTTAGTTGTCCATTATCATTTAGAGATTTCATTTACAAGCATAACTTTTCTTTCTTAGATTAATTTCCTCTAAGAGATGTTCTACTACAGGTACTCTCAGTCAAAAAGACTCCTAGTAGTATGACACAAACTCATGCATGATGAGCATCTCACTAACATGGCATAAAAGGGATCTCAATGCAAACATACATGATGACAACCTGAGTAACCCATTAACATACAACAAAGGGATCTCAAAACATAACATGACAAATCATGACAACAAGTACATCACATAAATGATTCTGCATCACATCAAGCAAGAACTATGAAAACAAGTAATGAACAAGATCCATCATCAAACATCAAACAGGGATTTGTGCGACACAATGCATAGAAAAAAAAGTACATGAACACATAGCATATACCTCAAAACCAAGGGTCATCTGAATAAGCAAATAGCAAACTCTTGAAGCTGCTCGAATCATCGAGCTCACAGCATCAATCACATGAAAATGACTGCTCTCACATGAATGCTGACACTTGCATTATACATAGAAAAGTGGCTAGAAAATGAAATGAGCGAATGAAAAATCTAAAGGCATCGTCAGATTTGTGGCATCGAATTGTGCAAATCGACTGTCCAATTTTTGAATTATGAGAAATTGAGAATCTAGGGCTCAAGGAATCTTTTAGATTCCCCCTAGATTCCTCAAAGATTCTACTCCATTGGTGGACTAGAAATCTGCAACTCAAAAGGTGAATTTGACCTTGCCAGTGTGATCCCTATGGAAAACCATGAAAAACGACTATAAACTTGACTATATTCCGACATGGAGAATAATTACCTCCTCGGGAAAATTTCATGGATCATGGTTCTGCTCCCTGTTTCTGCAGCAGTCATGGTTCCACCCTCATATTGAAAATGGCCGAAAATGTAGAAATTTTATGGAGAAATCAACAATGCCATTGCATTCATGGCATCAAGAAGTGCTGCCGCCATATAAAATTTGTCAAATTCTTACAAAGTGAAATTTCGCCCCTCCTACAAAATTTTGCCTCGAACTACGTGCATTGCCTCCTCACTAAGCGCACTGATGAATTGAGTTTAGATAAAAATTGGGTGATGGATTGCCCAATAAATCTGTTAGCGGAGTCGGTTTGAGATCTGTTTAATAGGGAGGAGGTTGGGAGGTCAAACTCCGCCTCCTCCTTTTTGATACATGAAATCTCTTTATCTTTAGCGAACCACTTTTTTTTATATTATGGTTGGGTAGGGCCCGACCACCATACCCACCTGAAATAGTCATTAATGGTTAACTTGGTGCAATTTGGGTTGGGTCCATGCCCCAAGGGCAAGTCCACCCATGTATGTTGTTCGTTGTTTGAGCCCCATTCCGTGGGGTGGTTATGGTGGCTTTGTGCAAGTAGTTTTGTGGTGTGAGGTGAGGGAGCCGTGGGAGCAGCCGGGGTTGTGGCTCACCCTTCCACCAATTATTTTATTTTAATTTTGTTATGTGGATTCTGTTGGGAGTTGAGGTGGTGGGGTTGGTGGCCTGCCAACCATTTTTATACTTTTTTTTGTTATATAAAACAAAATTTTCATTTTTGAAAATTTGTTTTTAAGCCATAGAAGTCTTTTTAACGGGGCCACAAATTTGCCCGGAAACTGGCCCAGGTTGGCCAGAATCCGATGGATAGGTTCTGTCTAAATTGTGGCCTCCTTAAGCATGCCTAGTTAACAAAAGGTCAACCCAACTTTGACTACTTCTATTTCTTTCATCAAGACTTGGATTGATGAACTGTTCACACCACCACAATCACGATGACGAGATCTTTACCATGAACCTAGTTCGAGCATAATCTAAACACTTTGAATTTTTCAGCTTTCCTGAGCCTTCTTTGTCCTATGTGTGTCTCCGTAGCCACCTGGATCAATCCTCACCACTAAGGAGCTTTTGGTCATCCAAAAGCATGAAAAACAATCTACAACTTTTTTGTACCTTGTCTGCATCACAAGCATCCTGAAAGGTCTTGCATCCATCTCCTTCACCTTTTTTCTTTGAAGCCCTAAGTGATGAGCTGACACTTGTAACCTCTATAGTACATTGTTTCACAAATTACATGTTGCCTTTCCTAAACAACTAATGAAACAAGTATCCCACACATGCCACGAGTTTATAACACATACTTGGTGGTAAAGTTTACAACGAGATGGAAGCAACATTCTAACTACTAGAACAAGACCAACATATCATTATTGCTTCAATAAGTCATGGAAAATACATCATCACTGCAACATATGATTTACAAAGATAAGTCCAGACACTATTTTTTTGACAAGTGATGGAAACACTATTAGAAAATTATATATTATAGAGCAATGGAACATATAAAATATTGAAAAAATATAAACACAGAAAACGTATAAAACAAGAGAGACACAGATATACATGGTTCACCTAGTTTGGGCTACGTCCACCCCGAACAACCAGTCCTTCCTTTCTATTATCCAGCAAAATGAAGAGACACAACCTACAGCCGATCCGCTGTAATATCCTTTGTTTTCTCTCACACTCTCACCTCTCTGTTTCTTGCTCGGAGAATACATATCTATTACACAGCTTCAAATACAATACCCTCATACAAATAGAGGGGTTTCCTTCTAGGGCAAAAAACCATAAACTAAACATAAGTTCTACCGTCAGATTATCCGCCTAATGAATAGCCCAGATTGACTAGAAATTAATATACTTTTACAAGGCAATTTTACATCTATTTTTAGCTTCGGGGGTGCTGCCCCCGAAACTCGTGCCAGGGGACCGCTGGCCCCCAAACCCCCCAACCAAGGGGGATCGTCCCCCCCGAACCCCCGCAGCCCCCCACGTGCAGGGGTGTAAAAACTTCCTGGGGTATACATACGGTTGAAACAAAGACCTCTGAACAATCATGCTCCACACTCAACAAACACAACATCACTTTCACATTTTATCATGCATCTCAAAATAAGACGAGACATCATTATCATTGAAAAAGTGATGGAAATATGTCATCACTTTTACATTTTAAAATGAAACAAATGATTTACATAAGAACGACCGTGAAATGCTAACATGTCTAGAAACCATTTTTTGATTATCAAGGTGAATGAGTCGCCTCCTTGTGGCGCATTCGATGGTCGGACAAGTACTTTACCTGGTCCATGCATCAACACTTTGTCTTTAAGGTGCTGCTCTGGATGGAGCCTCCAACAAGTGGCTCTTTGATGGCCATTTCTATCACAATGACTGCAATAGGTCTTCTTCCTCTAGATCTGTTTAACATGTTTCTTTACCTGTTGTTGAGGGGGTCTTTCAAGCCTCATCCTTTTATCTGTTTCCATTCTTTTCCAACACATAAAAAATGTATGGTTATGTAATCCACAAAAGGTGCATGTTTTTCAATGCCATGTTTTATGTTCATCATTAAAAACATGATTATAAGCGAAATGAATATTCGAATGTCAAAACTGGTTATACCTTTCTTTGTCGTCTCTGATGTCATTATGGCAATGAGAGCTTGCCTCAACTCTTTCCTTGCCACGGAAACTTCAATGGGATGATGGGGATGGGTTCCCATAATTCTCTTTGCTTCACGATTTTCCATGACATCTCGGAAGCATACGACACCTTTTAAAATTCTCCTTTGGTGTATCTCAAGCCTACAAATTGAGGTCTCTCCACAACCTCCAATGGTTGAATTATGTCTCTGTTATTAACACCGAGTTCTTTTTCCTACTCATGCCTCGTCATTGTAAGGAGCCTTATGTTTGTCCCTGTAATGGGGACCTCCAAGTCTCCAACAGAAATCATACTATGTGAAGATGACACTGAAAGGAAATAAACATCTTTTACCTCCTCTGTCGATTTGGAAAGAACTGATGAGGGCTTCTCATCATCTATTGTTGGTGCTTCGCTAGCTGTCTCGACGCATTCCCCAACTTCTTTTCTGACATACCCAAGTCCTGTTTGACACGGTAATTCCTCTTCTTTGATGGTGTTTACAATTCCTTGGCCATTAATGCCCAAGCCTTTTCCTTCATACCCCATTCTCTTCAATAGTTTGGAGACACTTCCTGAGGTATGATTTTCAAAAACAGTGAAATCATCATCAGGAAACATACATGAATTCAGAGAGCTACTTTTTACCTCACATGGGTCATGTTGCAGGTTTTCCAAGGCCTCATCCATTGCTTACCATTGTAGTAGAAAGTTTTGTTTTTCCTCTTTCTCTTCATGTAGACGCATCTTCAATTCAGTATTCTCTATTTGAATATTTTGTTTATTGTGATTCAGTGATTCGAAGGCCTCTTCTGTGGCTCGCAACTAAAGCTGCAATCGCTTATTTTCCTTTGTCTCTTTCTAGAGAGTTTCATACATTATTTCTACTCTTTTAAAAATGTTGGGCATGGTCTCGTACATCTCTTTTTCATTCTATGTCGTTGCACATTCCATTGTTCACGTCGCAATTCACATCAACGCAAAGACCTGCTCTGATACCATTTGATCTAGGTCTGGGTGTGACAAAGGACCCTTCCAAGACCTTTTACTTTCATGATGTGTTAAATCGCATTTTTAAAATAACATTAATGAATACATCTACATGTTTTAAAGCAGAGGAACAAGACAATCATCAACAACATAAAAACATAAGTTGTTGATAACAGAGTTCATCCAGGAGGGAGTACGTCTCCGGGCCTTGGTGTCAATATGGTGTAGGCCGTTGCATTAAGTGTTGTCAATAGTGATGATGTACATAAGGGATTATGTCATGATCATAAAAGTAAAATTCCCTCACGCAGGAGTGGCTCTAAGAGATGTTCTGCTATAGGAAATCTTACTAAAAAAAACTCCTATTAGTATGACACAAAATCATGCATGATGAGCATCCTGCCAACATGGCATAAAAGGGATCTCATGCAAACATACATGACGACAACCTCAGTATCCCATCAACATACAATAGAGGGATCTCAAAACATAACATGACAAATCATGACAACAAATACATCACATAGACAATTCCATGTCACATCAAGTAGGAATCATGAAAAAAAGTAATGAACAAAAACCCTTATCAAATATCAAACGGGGATCTATGGAGCAAAATGCATAGCAAAATAAGTACATGAGCACACTACATATACCTCACAACCAAGGGTCATCTGTAGAAGTGGTTGTCAAACTGATGAACCTACTCCAACCATCGATCTCACAGCATCAATCACATCGAAATGACTGCTCGCACATGAATGTTGACCCCTACATTCCACTTAGAAAAGTGGCTGGAAAATGAAATGAGTGAATGAAATATCTGAATGCATCATCAGATTTGTGGCGTCGAATAGTGCAAAATCAACAATCCAATTTTTGAATTCTGAGAAATTTCGAATCCGGGGATCAAGGAATATTTTAGATTCCCCCTAGATTCCTCAAATATTTTGCTCCATGGGTCGACTGGAAATCTGCAACTCAAAAGGAGAATCTGACCTCACCATTGCGATCTCTGCGGAAGACCATGAAAAATGACTATAAACTTGACTATATTTTAACATAGATAAAAATTATCTCCTCGAGAAAATTTCATGGATCATGGTTTCACTCCTTGTTTCTGCAGCAGTCATGATTCCATCCTCACACTAAAAATGGCCGAAAAATGAAAAAATTATGATGGAGAAACAGATAGTGCCATTGCGTTCGTGGCGTCGAGAAGAGCTGAAACCATATAAAATTTGTCAAATTCTAACAAAGTGAAATTTTGCCCCTCCTGCAAAATTCTACCTCGAACCGCATGCACTGCCTCCTCCCTAAGTGCACTGATGAATTGAGTTTAATTAAAAATTGGGTGATGGATTTCCCAATAAATCTATTAGCGGAGTTGGTTTGAGATCTGCTTAATAGGGAGGAGGTATGCAAGTCAAACCCCGCCTCCTTTTTTTATACATGAAATCTCTTTATATTTAACGAACCCCCTTTTTTATATTATGGTAGGACTGGGCTTGCCTTTGGCGTCCTACCCACCGTACCCACCTACAATGGTCATTAATGGTTAACGTGGTGTGATTTGGGTTGGGTCCGCGCCCTAAGGTCTGACCCACCCATGTTTGTTGTTCGTTGTTTGAGCCTCGTGCCGTGGGGTGGTTATGGTGGCTCCATGGGAGGAATTTGTGGTGTGAGGCAAGGGAGACGTGAGAGAGGCCGGGGGTCATGGCCCGCCTCTCCACCATTTTTTTTTTTCTATTTTTTTGTGTGGATTTGGTTATCACCATCCCTTTTTTATATATTTTTTTGTTATATAAAACAAAATGTGCATTTTTGAAATTCACTTTTAAGCTGTAGGATTCTCTTTAATAAGACCACAAATTCACCCAGAATCCAGCCAAGGTTGGTTGGAATCTAGTGGCTACGTTCTATCCAAATTATGGCCTACTTAAGCCTCCCTAGTGAGCAAAATGTCAACCCAACTTTGTCTACTTCTATCTCCTTCGTCTGGACTCGGATTGACGAACCATTTGCACCACCGTGATCACATCGACGAGATGCTTAGCATGAACCTAGTTTGAGCATAATCCAAACACTTTTATTTTTGAGATCTCCTAAGTCCTCGTTGTCCTGTGTGTCTCTGGAGCCACTTGGATCAACAAAGGATTTAGAAAGGAAAGATAACTTAATTGGAATTTTATTTATGAAAGAAAAGGAAATTAAGAGAAAAGGAAGGTGAACGGTCACACATTGGATGTGAGGAGGAGATTGAAGGAAAGTAATGGAAATTGAACAAAATAGAGGCCTCAATGATAAAGAGACTTGTGAGGATCAATTCATGTCTTTTGTCAATTATATGGTGGAGCTCTCTCTCTATATATTCTCTCTCATGGTGGAGCTATATGGTGGAGAGTATTCTTGGAGAATGCTTGGAGCACTCTAGTATTCAATTGTATTGGAAAAGGAAGCAAACGGAAGAAAATATCAAGCAAGGAAGAGTTGGATCAAGTAGCTATAACGTGATTACTTTCAGGTATCAAGTTGCATGTATGATTTCCTTGCTAGTTTTGGCATGCACGTTACACACATATGTATATTTGGTTCTCTTATTGTAATTTGAATGGGATTTTCTAGGTGTGACAGTGGTTTCGGCCTTGCCTTTACATTTCTGGATAGCCATGGTGTGATGGTGCTCTCTTACTTAGTTGAGATGTATTTCTGGATGGTTTCGAAACTGAGTGGGGTGGTCTCATGAATATTTCCAAAGGCCTACAAATCCCTAGACTAGTAAAGGTGGGATATGTTGTAAATCCCAAGGCAGGAGATAAGAAATTCCTCACATTTTAGTTGGAGATATCTGAAGGAATCCATGCTTGTATAGGCCTAGTGATCCCAACTGGATCAGTATATGGTGGGATTGCAGTAAAGTCTGGTGGTGTATGTTTCTTTTTTGGGCCTAGGGATATTTAAGGAGAATATACGGTAAAGCCTAGATGTATAGGCGTTTATTTAGGGCCTAACAATCCTTGACCAGTTTTGGCAATATATGCGATAAACATTGGGAGACATGGTCAATTTTGTTCTGATTCCAACATTCATTCTTAGAATATGACACGAGGGTGATTGGCTTAAAGAAACATTTGTTCAACTGAAACTATGGTTAGGTGGTACATGGAAGTCCCTAACTGGCTTGGCTTTTGCATATAAATAATAAGAATATTTATCTTGAGTTTTATGAACAAATGTTCTTGAAATTATGTGATTTTTATGGTTTTTCTATCATTGTTACTATGTTGGTTATATGCTTGTTAAGCATGGTTTTATGACAGACTTTAGTTATGGCTCTCATCATGTTATGATTTGTAAATGAAATGTAAATGGATGTATGACCTAATATATGATAATGTATCTATTTTGAGAGGGCATCAAACCTTCTTAATGCATCTTAGATAATTATGAACACCTTATGTTCATATGTGTATTTGTGACCTGTAGATTACATCATTATGATGTGTTTGACAAAATGCCTGTCATGACTAAGATGGGTGAGGTTGAGTCCTTGCCCAAGTTTTTAATTATAGGCCTTGTATTCTTGTTATTTATCATTCCCGCAATTTTTTTAATGTTTTGGGTAGAGGCCTAGGTCCTAGGCTAAATAAGTGGCTTAAGTCTCGTGGTTGTTGGCAGAGAACTAGTTGAAAAAGATTGTAGTCACTAGGAAGCAAGACTGTGGACGTGACTGGATGATTTCAATCGCATGGAGGGATTGTTATGGGAGAGACTAAAGGTTATCTCAGTTAAAAATCAAGTTAACTTAGGGGTGGTCACCTGGAGGGGTTAGTTATCCCCTTGGGTTCTTGTAGCTCCCGAGGAAGGTTAGTTCAGTTTTGGTTTGTTGATTCCAGTTCCTTAATTTACTTAGGGATTTGAATTATATCATAGAAACTCTTCGTCACATATTTACCCAAATGAATTTATTAGCTTAAAAAGTGTGGGAGGAAGGTGTTACATATTTGCGTTGATTATATGTAGCTTAATATATCCACTTTAAAATATTTCATCCGTCTTCCATCTATTTATTAGGTTTTGGACACATTAGTTATTAAAAAATACTTATGTTTTCTGGATAGTTTTAGTGGATACGACTAGATATGAATTGCACCCAAATATTAGGACAAGCCCACCTTCACATGCCCCCGAGGTACATTAGCCTACAGAGTGAAACCCCTTGGGATTTTCAATGCTCCCACCACCTTAAAGTATTAGCTATTTTTTCTAAACGGAGCCAAGATTTTTTGTAAATTTATATAGATGATTTCTTTGTGTATGGTGATTCTTCTCTCAAAAGCATTAAAAAAATTAGAGAATGTTAGATGCAAATAGAATAGCCTTTCTTTATGTGATGTTAAGTGCCCTATGTTATATACTACAAGGATTTCTTTTGGTCATCTTATATATTGTGCAGGAATTCAAGTTGATCCAGCAAAGATTGAAGTCATCAAAAAGATACATCTTCCAATATCCCCAAAATATGTAAAAATCCTTTTTCGAAATGCTAGTTTTTATACAACATTCATAGAAACATTTATGAGAATAACCACACCTTTATTCAAATTTCACACTGCCAATAATAACCTTTTCGGGATGAAAATTTCCAACATAAGGATAGGTTAATATTGTACTAATATTGTACCAATTTCCTGAAGAATCGCTGAGGAATATTTTGGATAGGCTTAATATGTCTGAACAACCGTCAACATCAAGGACTGTGTTACCTGACATAGCAACAGTAGAAGCTCCTTCTGCTACTCCGACAATGTTCGTCGGCATGCCATCTGTCCCAACCAGCTTCCAATTGCTGAATGGAGTCCATCGAGGGGCTATTTCGATAGTATGGATTGTTCCCATTTGTTCGTCCAGAATTATATCTGGAATCTCTTACGTTGAGTCTCAACAAATTGATCTGTCACAAGGTCAATTTGGGCAAACTGGTCCCCAAAGGTAAATCATTCCTTTGAGTACTGGATTACCGTCGTATGGAGGGTCATACACCCTTTCATTGCCTTCCTCAGAAGGACAACCATGCGTGAGTTCACAATAAAATTTGGGTTATTCTGGAATCGCGAGTAGCGGTTGGGTGCCAATCCTATCTTAACAACCAAGAGTTGTATGCTCAATACAACAAAGTTTACCTATGACAAATATCCCCACCACGCCAGCTATTGTGGTAGTATCGCAAGTACAAGCGTCACCAGTTGTATGCCAACCTCAAGTTTCGCAGGTTGTAATGCAACAATGTCTTGTACCTATGACACAACCGCAATCACCAACTGGTGGAATGGCACAGATTCAAATGGGGAACACCAACCCCAATCTTGGTCAAACAATCAGTACTAGACAACAACCCATGACTTCATAGCCATGGCTGGTGCAATACCAACAACCGCAATTCCAGCAGGATTACCAAGGATATGAGCAACAAGTCTTTGCAAGTAATGGGCAGCCGTATCAACCATATCATAATGGTTATGCCCATCAACCTTACCAAAGTTACCAACATCAAATGCATTATGCTGGTATGCAAAAACCGACAACTCAAACAATTATGTCTTATCCTGGGTATGCTCAACCAAGCCCGAATCAACAGTTGCCTTTTGTAGCAACTTTAGAGTTACTGGATCTAAGTCGACTAACGAACGATCCAATTGCCTACACCCCTTGGTGGCCGACGATTCCGCATAAACTTCCGTCTGATATTCCTAAATTTAATGGAAATCCGGGCGAAGGCCCATCGAATCATGTGATGACTTTTCATCTATGGTGTTCATCAAACACTCTCAATGATGATTCGATTCGGCTTCACCTCTTTTAGCGCACGTTAACTGGTCCGGTAGAAAAGTGGTATAGCGAACTACCTAGAGCTTCGTTTGATAACTTCAGTACCCTAGCCACAACCTTTTTAACCCATTTTCAATTACCTATAAGGTATGAAACAGGAACTGAGCTACTTACCAATTTCAAGCAAATGACAGCCGCTCACATATCTGATCATATTCATGAGTGGCGACGTCATTGTAGAATGGGAAAAACGTATGTTCCTGATCAGCTATTGGCTGAATGGTTTATTAATTCATTGTTACCCGCTATTATAGAAGATGTGTCAAAGGGAGGAGTCATCACTGAAGAGCAAGTTATTGCTCGTGCACAATATCTAGACTTGATTTATACTCAGTCTCGCACGCTCTACGATAAAATCCCTGATGCTCCTAGACCAGAATTTTTCGTTCCTCTGCCTCCTAAATCAAACAAAGAGTCTCATGCCGACGAAGGTGTGATAGGTACGACAAGCACTAAAACCGCAAAGGCTACATCGAAAAAGGCCCGCACGGTTTCGAGTCAAAATGAAAATGAGGAACTTCTAGCCTCAGAAGTAAATGTTGTGTCGACAGACAAAGGCAAAGAACCCAAGCAACCAAGAGGCAAGAAGAAAACACAAGGGAAGAAGAAAAACCAGGAGGAATCATCTACTAAAAAATCTTCTACAAACCCTTATGGGGATAAGAGACCAAGAAATACATGCAGTATATGTGATGAGGATCATTGGACCAGAGAATGTCCATATAAAGATGAACTTAGAAAATTCTTCAAAAGTTCAAAAACCTCGGTTGTACTGACTGATCGGTTTCCAAACCCAGGAACAAATCTGGTTGCTAGAGAAAATGCTTCCCCGTCCCAAGTGCTAATGTTGTCAGTTTCAAAGCAACTGAATGATGCCCTGATATCGACAAGGAGTAAAGATTACGAGAATCCACAGATGTTGAACAACAAGGACAATGATCAACCTAGTAGTTCAACAACAACTTCGACCGAAGTTGTGCCACCCATCATTCCTGAATTAACAATAAAAATGCCAAAGGGAGTAGTACACAAATCGAAGTTTAATCCTCGTTCCTGAGAAACACAACTCTATAATATAGTGGAGGATTTAGCCCAATTTCCCTCCGCGATGTCGACTCTTGAGGTACTGCAAAATTGCCCCTCCCAAAAGCAGGCTTTATTATCAGCAATAGGTGGGATTGACCCAATGGATTCCAATCTTGTATCTTTTAATCATAAAGGATACGACCCTCAGTTGCTAGCTCAACTAGCTTTCCTGATTCAAGTGAAAGTCCTCAACAAAATTGTTCATAGAACAATTATTGATGAGGGGGCATCCACATGTATCATGTCAATGAGTTGCTGGAAAACTCTAGGGTCTCCATCCTTGTCGCAATCGTCGACGACATTGAAAGCATTTGACAGATGAACATACACCCCGTATGGAATATTAAGTAACTTGCAAGTTGAACTGGGGGGAAAAACAGTAGAAATCGATGTTGAAGTCATTGACGGAAACCTCGATTACAACATCCTACTGGGAAGACCCTGGATATATGCCATGGCAGCTATTGTGTCGACCTACTTTAGGAAAATTGCATTTCCTTCCCAAGGAGGAATTACAATCATCGACCAACAAACTTTTCTCCCCAACAGTTCGCAAGTTACGGGAAGCATTCCAATGATCCATGGAAGCCTAGCATTCTTCACAATATCAGAGTAGGCCTACTAAAAGACCCTACGTTAATGGGAACTTTTACCCTACCGCCTCCTACAAATTTGGCAGAAGTGGCTAATGTAGGAACCTGCAATATGATATCTTCCATTCAAAAGATGTCAGAAAATGATGTTAAAATGGATCATCTACAAGTTTTGTCTCTAACCCCACTGAAAATATTATAGCAATCAATTTTTTCAGCATGGGAGGCAAACCCGCATCAATGCTCATCAAGCGTTTGGATAGATAGGTCTAAGGAATACGGCACCCCTTCAGATCCTTGGCTACGAGTACACTCTACAGACGAAGGAATTGTTCAATCGATGATGATTGATGGAGCGCCATGGGGAGATTACCACCATCATTCCCATCTTCTGAGCTGGAAAGAAGATAATGCTGGTAACCTACACCATCCTTCAGTATTTGACTTTCTCATGAATATTGTAAATACGGTGCATTCCGAGAGAAACCTATCCAATATCGAAGAGACTACTGCCATAAATATCTCGACCAAAACAGATGTTGTAGAGAATATTCATGTTGGAAAATCTTGTTCTTCTTCAGAACTAGAAATATATAGCGCTGTCTTTCGCGAGTTTAGAGATGTCTTTGCTTGGTCATATGAAGAAATGCCAGGTATTGACTCAAACATAGTTGAACACGAAATTAAGATGTATCCAGATGTCAAACTGGTACGACAACGGCTACGGCAGGTGCACCCCAAGAAGGTCGCTTCCATCAAGGCGGAAGTTGAAAAACTCCTCCATGCTGGTTTCATTTACCCCATTCCTCTAACCGATTGGGTATCGAATATTGTTCCCGTGATGAAAAAACAAGGAACGATTAGAGTGTGCGTCGATTACAGGGATGTAAATCAAGCTTGTCCAAAAGACAACTACCCTACACCCTTTATTGACCAGATAATTGATGAGTGCGCCGGATGCGAAATCTTTTCATTTATGGATGTATTTTCCGGGTATAATCAAATAAATATCTGCCCACAGGACCAGTCAAAGACTACATTCATTTGTCCGTGGGGCACATTCACATATCGCAAGCTACCCTTTGGTTTAAAGAACACAGGGGAAACTTTTCAGAGAAATGAACTATGCTTTCCATGACATCAAAAACATCATTCAACCATATCTCGATGATCTCCCAGCTCATTCGCGAAAGTTGACCGATCATCCGTGCCATTTGAGAGCGATATTTCTACGTTGCCGACACTACAAGATACGACTCAATCCGCACAAATGCATGTTTTGTGTCAGTTCTGGTCGTTTACTTGGCTTCGTAGTCTCAAAGGATGGGATTCGTCTCGACCCTTGCAAGGTTCAGGCGATCATCGATTTGCCTCCACCTTCAAACTTGCTTCAGATTCAGAAACTCCAAGGGAAAGAAAACTTCCTTCGGAGGTTCATTCCAAATTACGCCGAACTAGCTAAAGGTTATACTCGTCTATTGAAAAAAGAAGTACCCTTCGTTTGGGATTAGGTCGCGCAAGCTTCCTTTGATGCTTTAAAGAAATCTCTAATACAAGCATCATTAATGTATGCTCTTGATTATCAAAAAGACTTTAACCTATATCTAGCTGCAGCAGATACGACCATAGCAACAGTTTTAGTTCAAGAAGACAATGGAATTGAACATCCTATATATTATTTAAGACGAAACTTAAATGATACGGAAATGAAATACTCCTACGTTGAAAAGCTCGCTCTTGCAGCTGTTCAAGCGATACAGAGATTTCGACACTACGTCCTCTTCAAGAAAACTACCATTTTATCATATTTCAACCCCATGACTTATATATTGTCGCGACAGTTCTGGGGGGAAAATATTCAAAATGGATAGAAATTCTACAAGAGTTTGATCTAGAATTCAAAAAATCCAAATCAAAGAAAGCCATGGTATTCGCGGAGTTACTATGCAATCTACCATCGTCGTCCAATGATGCAACATCCGAAGAAGCAATTGTGGATGAAAATTTGTTTCTAATATCTTCAAGTGATCTGTGGTATGGAGATATAAGCATCTATCTCCAAACACAAACATATAGGTCTAATACCTCATGCTCTGAACAATGACATATTCGATACCAAGCAAAAGACTACGTGATCGTCGGTGATACTCTTTATCATCATGGTATCGATACAGTTCTGCGAAGGTGCCTCACCCATGAGGAGGCCGAAAAAGTCCTGAATGATTGTCATTCAGGCGCATGTGGGGGGCATCAATCTGGTTATGCCACAGTGCAAAAAAAATTGCTAGAAGGATACTTCTGGCCAACAATGTTCAATGATTGCATAACCTCAGTCAGAAGTTGTCATGCTTGCCAAATTTTCGATAGCAAAACCAGAAGACCACCCACACCGCTGCAACCAGTAGTAGCTGTTGGACCATTCGCCAAATGGGGCATAGATTTCATGACATGTAACCCCACCTTGGCCGGGGGGCATGGGTATATCATAGTCGCAGTAGACTATTTTACTAAATGGGCCGAGGCGATGCCTACATTAAACAACAGTGGAGAAACGACTACCCTTTTCTTTTTTAATCACGTAGTCTCCAGATTTGGCGTTCCACAGACCATAGTCACAGATCATGGATCACATTTTCGTAATCACATGATGGTTGAGTTGGCTGCCAAATTAGGATTGTCCCACGACAGCTCTACTCCGTATTATCCGCAAGCTAACGAACAGGTTGAGGCAATCAAAAAGGTCCTAAAGCGCATGCTGCAAAGGATTATCGGAGTCCACAAACAGGATTGGCACCTAATCATGTACTCGGCCTTGTGGGCATACCGGACATCAGTAAGAAATGCAACCGGGTTCACAACTTTTCAACTTGTGTAAGGTCTGGAAGCAATCTTACCTGTTCAATGAGAAATCTCGTCCCTCAAACTCGCAGTCGACCTTCTCCCCGGAACCTCAAAAGAAGAGGCTTGTTTCTTGAAACTGATCCAATTGGATGAAACCCGTCGTGATGCAGCTTCGGCTAACGAAGCTCATAAGAAACGAGTCAAAGCACAGTTCGATAAGAATGTCAAACCTCGCGTCTTCTCAAAAGGTGACCTGGTCTTACTTTATGACCAGGAATCCGATAAGTTGGGAGCAGGGAAATTCAAATTATTATGGATGGGTCCCTATATTGTTAAGCGAGTATTAGCAAAAGGAGCCTACGAGTTGATGGACTATGATGGGATTCCACTGGCGCAACCTTGCAACAAGTTGTACCTCAAACGTTACTATGCTTAATTCCACGTAGTAAACCTCATGCTTTTGTTACATTTTTGTTTTCACTAAGAGCATTTATTTTGGTCGGGTAATCCTCTTTTTGAATTCGTTGAAGATGTCAAACCCACTAGAATCATTTGTTGGAGATGTCGGCGGAGCAAGTCGTAGTTCGCGGAACCTGTCTTCTGTGGCATGGTCCATTTTCAATCCCAGCGGTGAGTTAGTAAGTTTCAGAGGAGTGTGTATTGGTTGGTCGACGAACAATATCGCTAAGTACAGCGCATTGATAGAACTCCTCTCTGATGCCATCACACATGGCATATGCCGACTTGTCGTCGGGCTAGACTCATAGCTCGTCATTCTACAACTCACCGATATCTATTCTGTACAGAATCCAGCTATCTATTGCATGTTTCTAAGGGTCAGAATTTTGGAAAGACAGTTTGATTTCATCCAATATCAACATATTTCCAGAAGTTTAAACACATTAACAGACTCATTGGCAAATTATGTGTTAGATAGACATTTGCAACATTTATAAAAAGAAGCATCACATCAATACATGCAGCAGGATCATGTAACTTAACCAAAATAAAGCTCCGAAAATCAAAAATATATTTCATAATTGTTTATAGTTTATGCATAATGTTCTGTAACCAAGAAAAAATCGGTCAAATGACCCAAAACTCAAAATTCTAGGGGGCACCCTAGCCTAATGATGTTGGTGATAGCAACTCACTGCCTATGCAATCATGCGTAAAAGCCTGGTCCATCGACTCGGCACTCCAGTAGTATGTCACTGCAACCGCAGAGGCAGCTCGTCGGTCCTCACATCTGGGATACCAAGGGTAAGACCCTCGATCTAGTCTTGTAGTGCTGAAAGAGTCTCGACCACATCAAGGTCGCGAAGGATGGCCCTCCCCACAGCCTCTCCTGCTGGAGAGGCCGCTGGGTCTCTGCGACATACTACCGGTCGAACTGGTCCGACATCTGCATGAGCACATTAGTTTTGATTAGTCTTGATCAAAAAACATAAGAACATTATAAAGAACAATGAACAGAGATATGGTTAGAAGAATTACCCATGGCACCCCACTGCTTGCCAGCCGGCAACACCAAATCCGGGTCACCCCGGAAATCCATACCAGCATATGGGAACCTGGCATAAACCATCTCCTAACAATTGAACCACTCAAAGAAAGTATCAGAAAAAGAAATCTGGGGTTGGCCAGCATGCCGAGACATGAGGTCAACCCATCTCTGCATCCGTGGTTCAGTCGGTGGAGGTAGGCCAAGTGAAATGTACTGCGGCTGCATCAGTGGGATTCTCTCCAAGGCGAAAGCAGTCAAAATAGGACCATAACCGAAGTTCTTGGATCTTCCTCTTTTCACCTTGGTCAATTGTTCTTTCATCACAGAGAGTACTGCATCACACCAGTTGAACACCCTCGGTTCAAGGCATTCCAAAGCATACTGCATGTAAGACCTGTTAGCTATGTGAAGAGTAGAACTACCAGCTAGTCTAGCAAAAGTGAACAGAATGGTTCGCAAGGGTCGGTCAATGACATCTCGGATATTGATCTTGCCGCTCGTACTCGGCTGAGATCCTTCTCTGCAGTGCCGGTGAATGTACTCCCTCATGGACTCACCCCCACGGGTGGAGCCTAATAACGAGAGAGGGGCACCATGCCTCGATAAACCGGTCAGAAAATAGATGTCTATGACAGTCAAGGGGATCGATTTTCCCCTAATCTGGAACACCTGGTTGATATGATCCCAGGCATTGAGGAAATATTGCAACAAATTGATTTTTGTCCCCATGCTAGAGATACGGAAAAACTTCAACAAGCCATAGTTCCGCAATGCAGCTACTGTGCCCGGATCATGTAAAGAAACAGTGCCTTCTTGTCCATGCTCGCGTTCTCGCCATGCAACAACCATTTTGCTCCAATGAATCTCTGAAAAACAAACAAGAGAAGAGTCAGGATCTTCATTTAGTAAAAAACAGGCAAAAATCCATTAGAAAACTGTGCAAAAACTTTCCTCCTTGCGCCCATTGCACCCCAGTAAGTGTACTAGGAGCGATGCATACTGACTAGTCAGTGAGAAGACCAGTATGCACTGCACCTTTCGATTAAGGAAGGGTACGATGGTCCCAGGGCGAGTTCTTCAAACCCCAGAGGCTGAGCAGAACAGGGAAACATGCTCAGAATTCAAAATGAAAGGCAAGCAATTGAAGAGAACAAGTTTAGCTCCTACCTGGTCCAAGCGGCGTCAAGAATCGTCCACAGAATCTTCCGGAATCAACTAGTGAAAATCGAGGGGGAAAAGCACCTCCAGACCTCCAAAAAACCAAATTCAAATGAAATGGTAAAATGAGAGGTAAAAGTCACTTTTAATTTACCATGCACGTAATTCAAGTAAAATATTAGTGTTCTTAACTCATTTATCAAGCATATGTTTTCATTTCTAATCGGTTTGATGAAGCAAATGAACAAGTAGTACAATCATTGAAAGAACAAAATACTAATGGTGAATCAAAGACTCAATGACCATCATCGCGAGCAATGTTACAGTAGGGTTCAAGCTCGTTAAAAAATGAACCCTCCACGAGCAGTTTTAGCGCATAGTTCAAGCTCGTTAAAAAATAAACATAAGTCATGGGCAAATGTTCCCCCCCAACATTTAAGCTCATTAAAAAATGAATTGGTAATAACCATTGTGAATGCCTTATCGCCAGCTTTTGAGCCTTGGTTGCGTTCTCGCCATCACCTCCACTCTGTTTTTAGCCAATCATTCACCCCCATATGATTGTTTACCCCTTCGAGGAATATCTGCAAAGAGTGATTCTATTAGCCATCGTTGTGACACTGCCGTGATTGGAAAATTCCAAATCTTACCTGGAATCAGCTACTACCCGAAACCATCACTCGTTCCTCGAAAATGAGTCTTCTTTAAGCTCTTTTCACCTGACTCATAAAATATGAAAAGATTG
>APFE030861220.1:29918-41963 GCA_000404065.3 Pinus taeda
CTTGTATGT
The DNA here is from genome assembly GCA_000404065.3 of Pinus taeda. Taxonomy (NCBI): domain Eukaryota; kingdom Viridiplantae; phylum Streptophyta; class Pinopsida; order Pinales; family Pinaceae; genus Pinus; species Pinus taeda. The sequence continues at coordinate 29,928 of APFE030861220.1, forward strand.
TTACTTATATATGCATTTGTATGGTTAACACACATCTGGTCCTGTGTTATTTATGAATATAGATCTTTGTTCTTCAATAGTAGTATGTTGCTATGATTCCACAGGTGCTCATTGAAGCTGGGCAGACGAAGAAGAAGCGACGAAGCTCTATCAGGAAAGAGAGGAATCAAACAAGGAAATCAAGCGCAAGACTAAGGTTGATCTCCTTGGTTCCACTCCTATCTATTTTCATAAAGGAAAACGAAAGTAGACTTTACTTGTTTGTTTCTAAGATAGCTACCAGTCTTAGTGGGAATAGCAGCATCCGAGTGGACACTATTCCCGGTAACACCTACTTACACTCAAGTACATATCAACTATCTCAACACATATTTTTTAGTAAAACCATCATAAAAAATACCATATCTTCATGAAATCTTATATACACATACTCATATCATGAAATTAATCAAGAATTGAAATAATATATAGATGACATAATAGACACCAAGCACTCAAATACCAAATAGATGAAATATGAAAACTCATACCTTAATGTATGTCAGGGGAGGCTATCTTGTCTACATAATCAATCTAGATTAGGATGATATAACTTCACAAAACATAAACTCAAACATAAATAAGGTCATGATATCCATAATAGTAACTAACTAAAATGGTCACATCATAAACTCATAAACAATTGCCACTCATGCATTACAATCACATATGCATACTCATTCTAGATTCTCACAACATGATATCACAAATATGTTAGTGCATACATGAATATAATAACCATAACCATTTGTACAAGCCAATCTAGATTAGCATGGTACATATAACATCAAGTAATTAATGAAATAACCATACTCATCATACATATGACCATAATGAATACAACAACAAGTTACTATCATTCATGACTATCCAACACATATGCATATAACCACATTGATTAACTAACATCTATCATACATGTAACCGAAAAACCATAGACTAACAGACATGTACATGACCCTAATGCTTATAGAAACCATTAAGTAACATACCTCTGACCCAGTATACAAACATGTATGATGATCTTCCCTTACCAAGAGGTCCAATGCTGCAACCTCGATTTGATGATCTGCATATCCTGCTCTATCTCAGCCAACATAATAGCATCATAACAACCAACAACATCAAGATGACACAACTACATACAATTATCTCATAAAGATATGTTGACCTACTATACATGCATAACTATAACCATGGCAATGCATGCATATCAACATATAGATGTTGACATGAATAAAAAATGCAAATATAACTAACATCATCTATGACTAAAGCATCCCAAAAACATCATCATCAACTCCTATATGGAAACACAACTACAATAATGGGCACTAATATGCATACATAATAGGCACATATAGAACCTACACTCGTGGATGACAAATGCATTTTGCCCATCTAGTCCAAGTGCTGAACAATGCTTTGATACCACTCCGTGGTATCAAATATCACCCAAAGAGAATGGAAACCGGGCATCACCCAAAGAAAAATGAAATCAAAAATCACCCAAAGAGAATGAAATTCTCTCTGACACAACTCTGTAACACCCTCCTCCCACATTTACCCAAGCTAACATGTCCGTAGGGGTAACAATGTGAGGATAGGTTACTATGATGCGATTCAACTCCCTAAGTATAGTTAAGGAAGTGGAACTAACAGAAAACAACAAAACTGACCTTGCTTAGGAGCTATAGACCCTTTAGGAGGTAACCAACCCTTCCAGGTGCTTAACCCTTGAGACAACTTATCTTTTTACTATCCTAAAGCCTCAGTCACTCCAATGAAAAGGCATACATGTGACCAAAGCCTTCCAGTACCTCCCATGTTAAGGCATGCCACTGTGGACTTTTCAAGGTAGTTATGAGCCAGTGACCCCAGATTTTGTGCCACTTTTTCAGGGCCAGGACACAGGCCACTACCCAAAACATCAAGAAACTTCCAAGACTGATAAATTCCATTGAAACAAAGATACTAATGCAAAAACTTGAGTAATGACATTACCATACCCATACTAGCCATGACATGCATTTCATCAAACATGTTACCAATATGTAATCTACAAGTCATAAAAAAATATCTAAATATATGGGCTACATACTTATCTGAGATTTGTAAGGAAGCATTGATGCCTCATCACAAAAACTGCATTGTCATCTATTAGGTCATATATTCATTGTTCATTCATTTTCTAATCAAAATAGGATAAGATCCGTACATCAAGTTTGTCATAATACAAAATCATAACAAACATATAACCAAAAAAAATAACAAGGATATAACAACATAAAAAAATCACATATGAACCAATACATTTATGTAGGAAATACTCAGGAGAAAGAGCTCTTATTAATGCATGAAAAAACCAACTAGGTTAGGGACTTCCATGAACCACCAAACAATAGATTGGCTAAGCCAAATGTTTCTTTCAGCGAATTGCATTTGTACCATATTCCAAGCATGAATGTGGGACTCAAAACCAAACCAAACCATGTTTCACGAGGTTTTACCGCAATCCCCTGTAGATCGCTAGGTCATAAACAAGCATGGATGCCACCAGATCTCTCCACCTACACCATGAGGAATTTTCCTATCACATAGTCTCTAGGATTTACCATATATCCTGCCATACAATAGACAAGAATTCCTAGGCTTAATCAAGACTACACCCTCCACCATTTATCATATATCCTGAGATTCACCAGCCCTGGATTCGTAGGCCTAATAGAGGACACACACCTCTAGGGTTTACTATATATCTAACCATTCACTTGTCGAGGATTTATAGGCCCATTGATGCACACAAAATATGGCTTTACTGCAATCCCACCATCTCCAGTTGAGGGATTCCTGGGCCTTGTGTTCCTTCTTTTAGAGACCACCTAACCCATGTCAATGACAACAAGAGAATGAAATACGCACATGCATGTATCTTGTATGTCAAATCCAGCATGGAAATAACACATGCAAATTGATACCTACAACTAATAACATTGTAGCTTCTTCATTTGGATCTCTCTTGCTTGATCCTTGCTTTCCTTTGTCTTTTTTTTTCCTTCCTTTTATTTCATTAGTCCAATGCTACAGTGCTACAAGAAACCTCTAGGTGTCCAAGAGTGGTAGAGAGAGAGAGAATAGAGAGATAACTCTAAAAATGCATTTTCAAAAAGGTTACCAACTGATCCTCAAAAACCTTTTTATTAATGACGCTTCTATTTTCTTTAATTTTCCATTATTTTCTTTCAATTTCCTCCTCACATGCAACCTGTGACGTTTCACCTTCCTTTTCTAATTTCATTTATTTCCATATATAAAATGCCAATTAATGCCTCATGCCTTTCCAAAGACTTTTCCTTTTCCAATTTCCTTTGGCCATAATAAGCAAAATGAATGCCCGCTAGGATGTTGCCCAACATTCATCTTGGAATATGTGTCCCATGACCTTGGTCTTATATTTATTCCTTTACTAACTTCATTACATGGATTTTTCACTAGGGATGTTACACAAAATATGACAGGATACATAAAAGATATATTGTACAAAATCATTATAATAAGAACTCAATGTGTAAGAGAAATATTGTAGAAAATAACATGAGGATCTGAAATATTTATTGAAGTAGGTAATGTACCATGAAACTGTATTATGAAAGAAATGATGATTTACTCCACGGTGAAGTTCCATATTTATGGTTTTTTATGGGTATCTTTCGCTGAGAGTCATTCCTCCTATTACATTTCAAATATCATGGGTAAATACCATGGTTTACAAAATCCATGGGCGATATCATACTTACCATAGTAAAATTGAAATGTGATTAGATTCTCACTTTAATATTCTGATTTATTTTATTTATTACCATTCATTATCCATGGCTTTAACAACCATTAATAGATAAATAATTATTAACTTTGGTAATTATTTTCCATGTGGATCAATCCACCCCATTTAAGAAGAAATGGTCCCCACTGCATAAAGTTCCCTCTGGGGAAGCCTTTGTTGAATAGGACCATAATTGTGTGTTTGTATATGACCTAAACTAAGTTTTGTTGAAGACAAGGGTTTTGTATGGTTAACCCATAATTATAGGTTTGAAAATGACCCTTAACCATGGTGAATGAAGATCCAATTATAGGGATAGCATGTAATTCTTATGGGTGAACTATGATGCTGACAATGTGTGGCTTAGAAAATGGACTTCGATGGCAATGGTTTTTTGTGGTTGACCCATAACTGTGATGAATGAAGACCCAAGGATATAGATGCCTTGTAATGCTTGTGGCCCAATAATTCTTAGCTACATAGTTCTCATGAGATCTAATGCATTATTTTCATTATGATCCAAGTTGTTTAATAAAGTAAGCTTCACAAATGGAAAAGGAATATGTCACAATGCTTAAGAGAAATACTATAGAACATTAGTATGATAAGAAATCATAATATGACATGATGTGTTGTCACATTTTCTATCTCCTATCACACAACTGCTTCAAAAGATATGTCCGCTCAGTGAACAATTGTGAGCTCATTCTTCCAGGCCACACTCCCAATCTACATCTGATGCCATCTAATAATGATAATGACCAAACAAATCCATTCCCCGACCTTCCCTTCTCTACTATATTGTCCCTCAGGAAATCCAATCACCCCCTTCTGTGTGATCACACACCTTTCAAGTTCCTTGGAATCCCCTATCCCGGGTGATCCATCCCTTGGCAAGGTTTCCTCACATCGAAAGGTCCAAAAAACAAGGCATATCCCTACCTCAAAAATATCATACTGGGCATAGCATGCTCATGGAAATCGATGGACACTATTGGGTACCAACGTCCCACAACAACCCTACTCTTGAAGTACTTTATCAACATAATGCTTCTTGTTCCAATAACTTTTGTTGTTGCTACTAATACTTGCAGTCAGTTTTAACCAACCAACCTGAGCATTTTCCATGCTTTCCCATACCAAGCCCATAATTTCAATTATTTTAAAAAAGAATTGAAATAAATTCAAATCATACCTCTTTGGTGGCATCTCAACAAGGTACACTTACAATTTTGTTTACTTCTTGCCATAACAAGTCAAACTAGCTCTTTGATCAAGTCATCATCTTTAAATATATCACATCTGCTTAGCTTAAAACACAACCATCATAAATCATATGCAATCATCATAAACCGTAATCATAGATTACATGTAACCATCATAAACGTGAATCATATATCCCATACATAATAGAACTAAAACAAAATATCGATACTTATCCTTCATTCGATCCTTTTCTATTGCCCTTTTCCTTTCCGTACAGACACCGGATCGGTTTCCACACCCAGAAAACACCCAATACATTTTTCTTCTACCACATATGCATACACATAGTGTGCATCACACATATACAACCAAACATGACACAAAACCCATACAATACATACACCTACACCCAGATACAAACACAAAACATACACCTACATCCAGTGCATGACACAACACATACACCTACACTTGGTGTATAACACACTACATATACATACAAAAAGTACAACACAATGAATACACATTCCACAATAGCACCACATGCATGAAATGTACAAAACACACCATGTACATAGCACCACATGCATGATATCTACACAACACTACCTACACATAATGCCCCATGTACAACAGTACACAATACCACATGCACACAACACCACATGCACAATCACAACACCACCTGCACAATCATACACACAACACCATATGTAGATAAAAGCATATGTAACATGCACAGCAAGCAAAATGCACACAACATGACATATGCAACATACAAAAAGAACATTATGTACACAACACCACATATCCAACATGAAAAAAAAACCATATGTACACAACACTGCATATCGAACATGTGCACAACACCATCTATGCATAGCATCGCATAAACAACATGTACACAGTACCATCTATACATAGGACTACATGCACACAACATCACATGTAAAACATGTACATCATACATACAACAATAGTATTGCACATCTATAGACCACAAATTGAATCTACTAATTAACCTTTCTTCTAATGTCTTTCCACTATTCATGCATGTTCGAGCATGCCATCAGTCACACTTCTTCCATTCCGCTGATGTATCCCTCAACATTACCTTCCAAAGCATAAACATAGACATATTATAACTATTAATTCATATCTTCATGATACTGACATCATAGATTTGTTAGGGCTACTCTTCCCACTTGATTCCTCATAAGACCAGGACCATGTTCATGAACTTCACTTGCATAACCAGTCATTCCTCCATGAGAATGATCCTTGATGACCTGCTAAACAACAACATACATAAATATACACACATGTAAACAATAGCATAAAATCATCATGGTCCCTGACGAAACTGTTATTCAATGACATAGATACATACATGTATACATATAGAGACATCAACATAATAATAATCACAACATAATTACAAGATATCATAATATCAAGATTAAGAGAACTCCCTTTATTTGTGCCCAACATGTAGAAAATGGAGAACAATAGTTCCCAACCTAGCCAAGGCATCTAACACCTCAGGTCCATTTACTTTAACTTACCTAATTACCTTTCTCATGACTCATCTGCCAACATCCACTTACATTAATGGACCTAACCAATCCAACTACCTATCATACTCTTGCCTTGAACTTCTATTATACATGTACCAAGCTTCATCCTAACCTTACATTACCTGTTGGGTTTCATTAAACTCCCCCTAAGCTCCACTAAATCCCCTCTTTCAGAACCAAATCATAAGACCCTCAAAACATAAAAGGTAAGAACAAGAAATCCAATCAGAAGAAAACCATGAAAGCAAATAGCAATAGGGCATCAAAAAAAAAGTGGCAAGGGATTGCACGAGATGCAATCAAAACCCATAATAAATCTCAAATACATCAGTAAATACCAAAGACACAAAACTAGAAACAAACACCATGACTCAATCCCAATGGGTTTTGAATGAATCTAAAGGAAATTCAACATGAGCCTTCTTCAATATTTCATTGCAATCTCTTTGCCATGTAATTATTGCATCATACTGACATAAAAACATAACTTTCAGTGTATAAATAAAATAACAGTGCACCAATGACCTTACCTTTTTGTACCCAACACACTGTCCTATAACAAAACACATTCATTCCATCTCTCAAGGGACTCCAATTCCATTGATAGATCTAGCTATAACTAGAAACCAATGGTTAGTTATATAAACAAATGAACTATTACCTTGTCTTGATAATAACAAGAATGTTTCCAACAATTGTTTGCACATGTTGATCAGATGTTCCAAAGGTCAAGACAACATATCTATTAATTTGAAATCAACCTTCACCAATTCTAACAACCATATCATAATAAAAAATCAACTGTAATTAATTAGTCATAATACATAATGCTACAACTATCACCTACTTACACTGAAGTACATATCAACTATCTCAACACATATTTTTTAGTAAAACCATCATAAAAATTACGATTTCTTCATGAAATCTTATATACACATACTCATATCATGAAATTAATCAAGAATTGAAATAATATATAGATGACATAATAGACACCAAGCACTCAAATACCAAATAGATGACATAACTAAACATCCAAACACCAAATAGATGAAATAAGAAAGCACATACCTTAATGTATGTCAGGGGAGGTTATCTTGTCTGCATAATCAATCTAGATTAGGATGATATAACTTCACAAAACATAAACTCAAACATAAATAAGGTCATGATATCCATAATAGTAACTAACTAACATGGTCACATCATAAACTCATAAACCATTGACACTCATGCATTACAATATGCATACTCATTCTAGATTTTCACAACATGATATCACAAATATGTCAGTGCATACATGAATATAATAACCATAACCATTTGTACAAGCCAATCTAGATTAGCATGGTACATATAACATCAAGTAATTAATGAAATAACCATACTCATCATACATATGACCATAATGAATACAGCAACAAGTTACTATCATTCATGACTATCCAACACATATGCATATAACCACATTGATTAACCAACATCTATCATGCATGTAACCAAAAAACCGTAGACTAACATACATGTACATGACCCTAATGCTTATAGAAACCATTAAGTAACATACCTTTTGACCCACCATACAAACATGTATATGATCTTCCCTTACTAATAAGTCCAGTGCTGCAACCTCACTTTGATGATCTGCATATCCTGCGCTATCTCAGCCAACATAATAGCATCATAACAACCAACAACATCAAGATGACACAACTACATACAATTATCTCATAAAGATATGTTGAACTACTATACATGCATAACTATAACCATGGAAATGCATGCATATCAACATATAGATGTTGACATGAATAAAAAATGCAAATATAACTAACATCATTTATGACTAAAGCATCCCAAAAACATCATCATCAACTCCTACATGGAAACACAACTACAATAATGGGCACTACTATGCATACATAATAGGCACATATAGAACCTACACTCATGGATGACAAATGCATTCTGCCCATCTAGTCCAAGTGTTGAACAATGCTTTGATACCACTCTGTGGTATCAAATATCACCCAGAGGGAATGGAAACCGGGCATCACCGAAAGAAAAATGAAATCAAACATCACCCAAGGAGAATGAAATGCTCTCTGACACAACTCTGTAACACCCTCCTCCCACATTTACCCAAGCTAACCTATCCATAGGGGTAAAAATGTGAGGATAGGTTACTATGATGTGATTCAACTACCTAAATATAGTTAAGGAAGTGGAACTAACAAAAAACAACCAAATTGACCTTGCTCAGGAGCTATAGACCCTTTAGGAGGTAACCAACCCTTCCAGGTGCTTAACCCGAGACAACTTATCTTTTTACTATCCTAAAGCCTCAGTCACTCCAATGAAAAGGCATACATGTGACCAAAGCCTTCCAGTCACTCCCACAATAAGGCATGCCACTGTGGACTTTTCAAGGTAGTTATGAGCCAGCGCCCCCAGATTTTGTGCCACTTTTTCATGGCCAGGACTCAGGCCACTACCCAAAACATCAAGAAACTTCTAGGACTGATAAATGCCATTGAAACAAAGGTACTAATGCAAAAACTTGAGTAATGACATTGCCATACCCATACTAGCCATGACATGCATTTCATCAAACATGTTACCAATATGTAATCTACAAGTCATAACAAGATATCTAAGTATATGGGCCTCATACTTATCTGAGATTTGTAAGGAAGTGTTGATGCCTCATCACAAAAACTGCATTGTCATCTATTAGGTCATATATTCATTGTTCATTCATTTTCTAATCAAAATAGGATAAGATCCATACATCAAGTCTGTCATAATACATAATCATAACAAACATATAACCAAAAAAAATAACAAGGATATAACAGCATCAAAAAATAACATATGAACCAATACATTTATGTAGGAAATACTCAGGAGAAAGAGCTCTTATTAATGAATGCAAAAACCAACTACGTTAGGGACTTCCATGAACCAACCAACCATAGATTGGCTAAGCCAGATGTTTCTTTCAACTAATTGCATTTGTGCCACATTCCAAGCATGAATGTGGGACTCAAAACAAAACCAAACCATGTTTCATGAGGTTTTACCGCAATCCTCTGTAGATCACTACGCTGTAAACAATCATGGATGCCACCAGATCTCTCCACCTACACCATGAGGAATTTTACTATCACCTAGTCTCTAGGATTTACCATATATCCTGCCATACAACGGAAAATAATTCATAGGCTTAATCAAGACTACACCCTCCAGCATTTACCGTATATCCTGAGATTCACCAGCCCTGGATTCGTAGGCCTAATAGAGGACACACGCCTCTAGGATTTACTATATATCCCACCATTCACTGCTTGAGGATTTATAGGCCCATAGATGCACACAAAAATGGCTTTACCGCAATCCCACCATCTCTAGTTGAGGGATTCCTGGACCTTGTGTTCCTTCTTTTAAAGACCACCTAACCCATGTCAATGACAACAAGAGAATGAAATATGCACATGTATGTATCTCGTATGTCAAATCCAGCAAGGAAATAAAACATGCAAATTGATAAATACAAATAATCCCATTGTAGCTTCTTCATTTGGATCTCTCTTGCCTGATCCTTGCTTTCCTTTGTCTTTTTTTTCCTTCCTTTTATTTCCTTAGTCCAATGCTATAGTGCTCCAAGAAACCTCTAGGTGTCCAAGAGTGGTAGAGAGAGAGAGAATAGAGAGAGAACTCTAAAAATGCATTTTCAAAAAGGTTACCAACTGATCCTCAAAAAGCTTTTTATTAATGATGCCTCTATTTTCTTCAATTTTCCATTATTTTCTTTCGATTTCCTCCTCACATGCAACATATGACCTTTCATATTCCTTTTCTCCTAATTTCATTTATTTCCATATATAAAATGTTGATTAATGCTTCATGCCTTTCCAAAGACCTTTCCTTTTCCAATTTCCTTTGGCCATAATAAGCAAAATGAATTCCCACTAGGATGTTTTGCCCAACATTCATCTTGGAATATGTGTCCCATGACCTTGGTCTTATATTTATTCCTTTACTAACTTCATTACATGGATTTTTGACCAGGGATGTTACACAAAATATGACAGGATACATAAAAGATATATTGTACAAAATCATTATAATAAGAACTCAATGCGTAAGAGAAATATTGTAGAAAATAACATGAAGATCTCAAATATTTATTGAAGTAGGTAATGTACCATGAAACTATATTATGAAAGAAATGATGATTTAATCCATGGTGAAGTTCCATATTTATGGTTTTTTATGGGTATCTTTCACTGAGAGTCATGCCTCCTATTACATTTCAAATATCATGGGTAAATACCATGGTTTACAAAATCCATGGGTGATATCATACTTACCATAGTAAAATTGAAATGTGATTAGATTCTCACTTTAATATTCTGATTTATTTTATTTATCACCATTCATTATCCATGGTTTTAACAACCATTAATAGATAAACAATTATTAACTTTGGTAATTATTTCCCATGTGGATCAATCCACCCCCTTTAAGAAGAAATGGTCCCCACTACGTAAAGTTCCCTCTAGGGAAGCCTTTGTTGAATAGGACGATAATTGTGTGTTTGTATATGACCTAAACTAAGTTTTGTTGAAGACAAGGGTTTTGTATGGTTAACCGATAAGTATAGGTTTGAAAATGACCCTTAACCGTGGTGAATGAAGATCCAATTATAGGGATAGCATGTAATGCTTATGGGCAAACTCTGATGTTGACAATGTGTGGCTTAGAAAATGGACTTCGATGGCAATGGTCTTTTGTGGTTGACCCATAACTGTGATGTATGAAGACCCAAGGATGTAGATTCCTTGTAATTCTTGTTGGCCAATCATTCTTAGCTACATAGTTCTCATGACATCTAATGCATTATTTCCATTGTGATCCAAGTTGTTTAATAAAGTAAGCTTCACAAATGGAAAAGGAATATGTCAGAATTCTTAAGAGAAATACTATAGAACATTAGTATGATAAGAAATCATAATATGACATGATCTGTTGTCGCATTTTCTATCTCCTATCACACAACTGCTTCAAAAGATATAGAAGCCTCTTGGAGACAGCCTTTGGGTTGATTGGAGACTAGTGCCTAGGACATCTTAATTAGTTTTGTCAAATTTTATCTTAAAGACTCACAACACCATAGTTTGTCACAAGTAATTCAAATAATATTGATCCAGAACCATTCATAAAGACACAGTTTATGAACTAGGGTACACACATGAATACACAAGAAATAAGCCTCGATTAGTGGTGGCCAAATCAGATTGAGAGCTTGCAGCAAATTAGTTGTTAACGTAGATGTAATGGTAGAAGAAAGTAGAGGATAAATCAATCATACAGAAGTGAAAATTA
>APFE030861220.1:42105-54014 GCA_000404065.3 Pinus taeda
TATATATTATGGAATTTTTGAGAGAGGAGGGATGGCTCTGACACTGTTCGTTAACAAAAACCGCGAGGGATTAGGATAAGCCGCAGTCTACAGCCGCAGGACCACAGGATCGAGGGTTTTTCGGTAGCTAGGGTTCCGGTGCTGCTGCCAGAGCGAGGCCATCAACGGGGAACTGCTGTCACTATCCGGCATGGAGGGACAACGGGAAACGGACCTCGTGGATTATTCCGAGGATCCTTTGGAAGGTCAGTCAATTTTCACTAACCCTAACTTAGTTTCTCCAGGTTTCACTCCACCGACCGCAGAGGCATCTCGAGGACTGGACTTCTTACGGGAGTTTACCTTGCCGAACCCTTCATCATCTTCTATCGGTCTGGAGGCACCACCTCTCTCACCTGGCTCTGCTTTTCTCCTCGCTTCCATACCACCTGATACACTGACTATTGATGAGATCCCATCGCCGCTGCCCGACTCGCATATTGATTTGGAAGATCAGAGGGTTCAACCTTACCAGAGGACTATTTTGACAAATCCCCCCCCGCACAATGGGGCAAAACCCTCTGGGTGCTCCAGTACGTCGGTTATTAATATAAATCCCTCAAAACCCTCACAGGCTGGGGATACAAACTCCTTCACGGATCACCTGTCGGCACCACACTCAAAGAAGTAGAAATCGAGGTGTGTTAGGGCTATCAGGGAAGACACCACTGTCACCTTTGGCAACTCTCCGGATTTTGAGGAAACATTGGCTATAGCTCGCACAGTGTTGGTCGGACATGTGCGAGGGCACACTTACACGGCGGATCGACTGCTACGATGGGTAAAAGAGATCTGGGAAGCCCTGCTCCCACAATTGCCGGAGATACAGGTTCTCCCACGAGGGTGGTTCTCCATCCACTTCACAAGCGAAGAGCACACGAATGTGGTACTGGAAAGATATTGGCACATCGAGACTGCACCTGTGCTATTAAAGAGATGGACCCCATTATTCGATCCTGAGTGAGAACAAATTGCTGCAGGGCCACTGTGGGTGCGACTTTCGGGGCTTCCCTTACAATACTGGAGTGAAGCAGCCTTCATCAGAATTGGAAACGCTCTGGGGACTTACTTGGATCACGATCGATCCTATATTGACACACGTAGGAGAACAGTGGCCCGTATTCTGGTACATCTCGATACTAGGGAGGGATTGGAGGAAGAAATCACTCTGCAATGGGGGAAGCATAGGCGCATTTAGATTTTGGATTATGAAGGAGTCCCATTCCGGTGCAACCGGTGCCATCAAGTGGGGCATCTTTACAAGGACTGCCCAAAGATCAAGCGGCCGGATAGTTCTCCAAATATCTCACCCATTGCCTCCAGAGGGACTGCGTCATATATTCCTCCACCATCGCAAGGAGTCACAGCACCCCAAGGTGCTTAGGAAGGCACAACGGTGATCAATGAGAATTCGCCCTCTCCTCCTTTGACGCGGGCTCGGGCAGCTGCTGCAGCTGCACAATCCACGGATACATATCTTTCTCTACCCTCTATCTCTATTGCTCAACCATCAAAATCTTTAAATTCTTGTTCATACTATATGGCACATTGCACTATACCACCTCCCCCATTGATTCCCTCCACTGTTCCTCCTTCTCTCTCACCCGCTCATCCGCCGCCCTCATCTTCTCCTCCTGTGTCTCCTGCAAGGCATATCCCCCCACACCCATACTCCTTTCAACCCCGGACCTCACACTCGGTTTCTTCTGATCCCCAGAGTGGGCTGGGCATTGTTCCCTCAAGCTCGGGACCCTCCTCCACCAGGGGAAGGAAATCTGATCTAAACAAGGCTATCAGACATGCTGGAGCTGAAGTGGCCTCCGGTCGTCAATCCACTATTGTTGGGGTCCTTAGAGCATCAAACCCCCCGAAGAGGGGTCCCCCATGAAGTTCCTTTCTTTCAACTACAGGGGTATGGCTAGTTCCCCCAAAAAACTAGCACTCAAACGCCTTTTTGAGGTCGAACACCCGGATATCATTCTCCTTCAAGAAACGCTAGGTGTTGTTGAGCCCATATCTCATACCCTGAGTACTATATCGCCTGGGTGGCATTTCATAGCCATGGATGCCATGGGCAGATCAGGAGGACTGGCTATGGGGTACAATCCTAAAACCATCAGATTGGACTCTTCCTGGGGAGGTCATGGTTTTATGGGAGCTAACATTTTTTCTTCAGACCTGGGTCTGCCTATGCGCGTCATCAATCTATATAGACCTTGTCAGTAGAGGGAAAGCTATTGGAGGAATCTACTTAGCAGGAGTCTGATGTCACTGGAGCGCATAATCTTGGGGGGTGATCTCAACTTCTCATTAGGGTTCAGGGAGTCTTGGGGCTCCTTGGCGCAAGTTGATCCCATATCAGATTTTATGAGAAGTCTTCTAGAACAATATGATCTAATCGACATTCCTATGCAGAATCCCCTCCCAACATGGAGGAACAGAAGGATTGGGTCAGCAGCTCTGGCTCGTAGGTTAGATCGATTCCTGATGAAAGGCGCACTGGTTCACCAGCTACACTATTACAAGCAGTGGGTTGGATCTGGTGGTATTTCGGATCACTCTCCAATCCTCATGGAGATCATGGGCCCCCATCCTAAACCAAAAGCGCCCTTCAAGTTTAATCACCATTGGCTCCAGGATCCCAGCTTCTCCAAAGTAGTCTCGGATTATTGGTAAGCCCATCCCATTAATAGAGAAACTTCGATGGCAAGGGGCTTTGTCAAAAATCTAACAGAACTAAAACACATAGTGATTGAGTGGGCTATGACAAAAAAGGCAAGGGAGGATGAACAGCTCTGCTCGATGGAAGAAGAGCTAAAAGCCCTTTTGGATGAGAAAAATTTGGGATTCATCTCAGGAGAGCACAAGACTCGCCATGTTGAATTGGAGAAGCAGAAGCAAAATATCCTCAAGCTCAGGGAGGAATCAACCTGGCTGAGAAGCAGGGCACTGTGGCTAAAAGCTGGGGATGAGAACTCAAGATTCTTCCATAACTTCGCAAATGGGAGGAGAGTGGTAAACACCATCTGGAACCTCCCTCTCCCGGATGGAGGACTGGCGGATACCTTCAATAAGCTCTCCAATCTTGGCACGAACCATTTCAAGGGCATCTTCAAGAATCCTTCCGGAACAAACCTAGCTGAAATCATTAATGTGGCCTCTCATTTCCCTAGGTTTGTAAACAATGAAGACATTGATGCTCTCATAGATCTGGTTACCTTGGAAGAACTAGAAAATACCATCAAGTGGTTTCAAAAGGAAAAGAGTCTAGGCCCTGATGGATGGTCCATTGAGTTCTATATTGCTTTCTTTGACATTATTGGTGAGGACATCCTGAAGGTGATGGAGGAGAGTAGAACCTCGGGTCAACTCTACCATGCCATAAATACCACCTTCATTGCTCTCATCCCCAAATCAGATTC
Source organism: Pinus taeda (assembly GCA_000404065.3). Lineage (NCBI taxonomy): Eukaryota > Viridiplantae > Streptophyta > Pinopsida > Pinales > Pinaceae > Pinus > Pinus taeda. The sequence continues at coordinate 45,567 of APFE030861220.1, forward strand.
TCCTTCATCCTTTGCCGACTTTCGACCTATCTCACTGTGCAATGTCCTCTATAAAATTATCTCCAAGATCATCGCAAATCGGATTAGGCCCATTCTATCTAAGCATATTGCTCCCCAGCAGTTTGCTTTCTTGGAGAACAGATAGATTCATGAAGCCATAGGAACTGCTCAGGAAGCTATACACTCCATTTGGACCAAGCATCTCAAATGCATCCTCCTCAAAATCGACCTCTCCAAGGCTTTTGATCGTGTTAGCTGGCTCTATATTAAGATGATTCTTATTCATTTGGGCTTCCCTCATCTGCTCATGAACTGGATCATGGCATGCATCACTTCCCCCACCTACAACATTCTGATTAATGGATCAGCCTCACACTTCTTCCACTCTGAGAGAGGGTTGCGTCAAGGCTGCCCATTATCTCCCCTGCTTTTCCTTTTGGTTATGGAAGCTCTCAGTCGCCTCATCATCTCAGCTAAAAGGGAAGGATCTATCAGAGGACTTAAAATATCAGAGGAGTGTTTTCTTGCACATTTGTTGTTCATAGATGACGTCCTTATCCTACTTGATGGCAGCATACAAGATACAACCACTTTCAACCAGATCCAAAAGCTTTTTGCTCTTGCCACGGGAATGGAGGTCAACAGGGATAAGTCCACCATCACATTGGTGGGCACCTCAGTTCATGAATCCTTCTCAGCCAGTCAAGCTTTCCCTTATACCACACAGCCCATGGACAGAGGGTTAAAATATCTTGGTTACTGGGTAAAACCCACCAATCAAAAGATTGCGGATTGGGTATGGCTGGTCACTAAAGTGGAAAAGCGGATATCCTGTTGGTGCTATAGATATCTCTCCAGAGCAGGCAGATTAACATTGATCAAATCAGTATTGGAAGCAACACCGGTCTTTTGGATGGCACTTGCTTGGATCCCCCGGAATATCCTTTCAAAGCTCCAGAAACTCTGCAATAGATATCTATGGGCAGGCAATGAAGAAAAACACACATTTGCATGGATTGGTTGGAACAAGATTGCCCTACCTAAGAAATGGGGTGGCTGGGGCTTGAAGGATCTTGCCTCATTTGCCAGTGCACTAGTAGCCAAAATGGGCTAGGCTCTGCTGACCTCTCATAGCCTATGGACAAATATCACCTTCCATAAATATATTTGGCCTCTCGACATTATCGATTGGGCCAGGCTCCCCACATGGAACAAAACTGGCATCTCTTCAATCTGGAAAGCTCTTCTTCACTCTTTTCCACTCATCAGGAACAATATTGTATGGCGAATTAGGAATGGAGGTAGAGCTCGAATAGGATTAGACCCCTGGAGTGGTTGCGGAGGGAGACATCTGCTTCCTCAAGCGCTGATTGATTTCCTCGCAACACATGACATTAGAGTAATTGCTGAGATTGCAGATCTAGAACAATCTGATATCTTCCACAAGGCTTGGAAGTCAGCCACCCAGCTAAACCTCCCGCATAAATGGCACACTACTTGGCGTGAATACTGTGCTGCCCTAACCGAATCCCACATCAGAATTGTGGAGGGACCAGATGAACTTATCTGGCATTAGGCAGAGAGTGGAATATATACTCCAAAGGAGGGTTATATGCAGATCATCAAGCAGAGAAAGCCGGAGGTATTAGACAGATGGTGGCAGAATATTTGGAAGCTAACAGCCTCACCCTGATCGAAACTCTTCACATGGTGTGTTCTTCGAAACAAAATACCCACAGGGGAATACCTCATGCGCCGTGCCATATATGGTCCGTCGAGATGTGTGCTGTGTAAAGCTGATAATGAATCTTTAGAACACCTATTCTTGCGTTGCCCATCTGTACAGCAAGTATGGAAAAACATAAAACCATTTACACACTACACTGGGGACTGGCGTGGAACTGATCTTATAAATGCCTGGATAGAATGGGGCAATCAAAACAGGGGATCGAAAGCAGTGAACCTTCCCATTATCGTCAATTGGTCCATCTGGAAGACTAGGAACAATTCAATTTTCAAAGAGAGAGTGATCCACTGGCCTCTAATCGAAGCTGGAATTATCACTGCTTTTAACAAGCTACCTGATCCGCTACACCCAAAACAGCGCAGAACAAACCCTCCTCCCATCATCGATCAGGGTACCCCATGGGCCTTTTTTGATGGAGCTGCTAATGTACAAAGCTGCGGGGGGTGTATCATCCTGTATATATCTGAAAACCATTTCTTCAACATCAAAGCGGGTCTGGGTGCTGGAACTAACAATTTCGCTGAGCTCATAACCTTGCGTCATCTGCTACACTTTCCATTAAATCATCACTGCACTAGCATCAACATTTATGGAGATTCTAAGATTATCATAAATTGGTTCAATAGAATTTCTACATGTCACTCTCACACACTCAGCATCATTCTTGATGAAGTCTTTCAGCTCAAACCGGCACTTAACCATATCAATGTATCCCATATCTACAGGGAATATAACCAGGACGCTGACAAACTTTCCAAGGAGGTCGCGGTGATGGAGCAAGGACTCTGGGAGATATCCGAGATTTTGGAACAGCAGGAACAAAATTTTATCATCGCCCATACATTGACCCGTCATACCCTACAGCGGGTCTACATGCGACTTAATTCTAAGCCAGCAGTATGACAACAATTTTATATATGACAGTTTATATGTATATAAATCTTTTTGCATAAGACTGAAGGACGCCAAAAAAGGCATCAATATTCTATACAGCTTACAGAGAAATCTGAACAGAAATCAATCAGCACAAATATGAAATTTTTGAGCAAAATGTACAGAAAACAGTGATCCTGGCAATGCGTATAGCATCTACATATGTAATCTTTCATATTAATGAAATTTTATGGATTTTTCCAGTGGAAAAAAAAAAACTATATTATATATATATTTATATATATATATATATATAGATATATAGATATATATATAGATGGATTTAGAGAGAAATGGGAGAAAGGGAATAATTATGGAATGCTAAGATACATGGAACACTTTTTAAACACTTTGTTTCCACATCAATATAGGGATTTTCCATCAATAACTTGATCTAAATGATTCTGCATCTAATGAGAAATATGTCTAATAGCTACATGACATGAAATCTGAGAGGAATATTTCACATATATGAAAGCACAAAGGGAGATGAACATACTGCAATCCAGTAACTGGGAATCACCAGAAATCTTGTATTAATCTTACGAGAAATGTGCGTAAATCAAGATTCATAACACTATCTTCATGAAAATAGGAAAGGGCCCTTTCCAAGAGTTCTTTCCCAAAAATTATGAACCTTATTTAAGTGTTTCTTCCCTATATTTATAAGGAGAGGGGATCTTTGAGCAACATCTACACAATATCTCCACTAAGCTCCAGTTGTTTGGTTGACAAGTTCTCTGAAGATGCGATGGCTCTGTGACCTAAAATGATTACAACAGATTGGTTTCTTCTTTAAAATGTAACAATGTACAAAATACAAAACATCAGAAAATTGAATAATGCCCCTAGAAAAATATCTCTATTCTTATTCTTGTGATCTCCTCTAATCATGCCACACCATTTCCATGATGTTCCTCCTTTATTACTCGGTAGGTTCAACTATTTCTTTAACCTTAACTACTTCAATTTCTCCTGTTCTATAGCTATGAGTGATCGACTATTGGTTTCTTGCTACAGTACAAAAAGAGATTGACTTTAAAGTATTTCATTGTCTGACTATGTGGAGCTCCATGTTGAGAAATTAATTCTCAAGTGACTTGCACATTGCTTCCTCAGTCACACTGAAGCAGTCAAATTGATTTTTATTGCCCATGTTGACCTTGGTTTCTTTCTGCATAGGATTCCAAATTATTAACCCATTTCAATTACCAATTCCTTTGTGCCTTCATTCAATACTACAAATGTCAACCCATTATACCTGTAAAGCTCTATACCACACTATCATAACTTTACTCATTGAGACTTTTATTCTTAAAGACATTAACAAAACAGTGAGTTCTGATGTCCTTGGCCTGTTATGTTCAGCCCCCTTCTATCTTCCTCCATGGGATTGAGGACTATTACTGTAGGCTTATTCTTAAGGCGATATGGCCTTTTTTTCCTACCTAGGGTCCATTTTTCCCTTGTAAAGTGCTTTCCACCCGAGTTTCCTTAACTTGCTCTTGACCAGGTGCTAGCCCAAAATTAGGACCCCTCTCATCGAAGGTTTCTAATAAGGAAAATAACATTGGAGTTGTGATATTGTAATTCCCTGATCACTGATAGCCCTTGATGCTCAGCCCCAACCTTTATGCCTATGGTTATTTTTCTTTTCCTTGCAACAATGTGCCAACCCTATATTAGAGCCCCCTTATAGGAATTTCTTCAATTTTCAGTTCTTAAAAAGTGCTAACCTCCTTCATCTCTGATATGTGATATAAAATATCAAGTCATCACTTCCACCTACCACCTCATGAGTGGTGACATGTGTCAGCAATATTTTCCCCCGCAGGCCCCCTCAAAATGCCAAATTCCTTCCATGTGTCCTTCTGTACTACCACATCATGTTGATGTTAGATGCGACTATAGCTTTATTGGAACCAATCATGTGCTACCATGTGTAGCTTATCAGAACCAATAATATGCCACCACATGTAGCTTATCAAAACAAATCATATGCTATCGCGTGTCCCGCTAGAGGAGAGAGAAAAGTGCCGACCTGCCTTTGGTTTTATGATAGAATCCTTTGTTAATCTTTATTTGAGTACCCTGACAGTTTTTAGACTATCGACAGATTACCCTTGTCACAGCTTTTCAAATGTTTTCACCTGCAAAATTCCATGTGGTGATATTGTTATGTGTTGATCTCCTCCGAGATCTGATATTGATTGCTCTGATGCAATGGATCCCCAGTGTTGTAACCGCCAGTATCTAATTTCAATTATTTTGCAATGAATTGGTATGCCTGATCTATGATACACAATTGTCGATACTCTGGACCTCTGATATTGTGATCTCCGATATTCCTTCGTTACTAATGCTTCAAATCCTTCAAACTTTGGTAGACCATATCTTTTGATCCAGGGATCCATTTTTTGACGTCCACATATTGTTAGAAATCTTGTTCCATGTAATTTGAAATCGAGAAAATCCAATGTATGCTTTGAGTCCTTCTGCTTCTTGGAAAATGATTGCAAGATCCTCTTCTCTTTTGCATTCTTTTGACATCACTTCGCACCATTTGAAAAATATTGCAGTAGGTGATAACATTGGATCCAATTGGGGTTAGTGCCTTGCTAGCAAGGTGCTGAGAACCTGTGACTAGTACCCTTCTATCCATTGGGCATGGAGCCATTTTATTCATGTATATAAAAACAAAAACACAAAGAAGTGAAAGTGTTGCCGATATTTTACAGTGGGTCACCAGTATGTACAATGGGTGAGAAATGGATCTCTTAGTGATGGAAATAAATCTTGAGGAATTTTCCATTTACAGGCAACTCAAGCATTTCATCCTTCAAGTTTTCTAGAAAGAAAGTATTTCTTCCCTTTTCCTCAAGAATCTTGAAGGGTCCAAACCATAAGGGATCAAATTTTCCATGTTTCCATTTGTCTTCTCTTCTAGCATCCCACCTCAAAACTAGATCTCCTAGCTGAAGAGGTTCATCCTTAGCGTTCTTGTCAAAAAAACATTTCATTTTTCTGTTGGTAGTTGATTAAGTTGTGGTTTACCTTCTCTCTATTATCTTGGAGCTACACTAGTTGATTTATCCTTTGGGTTAGGGAGTTTGTTTCTTCCACATCTTGTACTACCTTGGCAACCTACATGGTCAACTATATAGGAAATATAGTTTCTTTCCCATTGACCAATTCGAAAGGATATTTCCTCTTGGATATTTTAGGAGTGATCCTGTTAGCCCATAGGGAAAATTTTAGTTGGGAATCCTATTTTCTCTTGCTTTCTGCGATTATTTTCTTAAGGATCCTTAATACCATTTTGTTAGAAGACTCAGCTAGTATGTTTCCCTGTGCATAGAAGGTAGTAGAGTGGGAAACTTTAATGTTGAATTTATAACAAAAACTAATAAATTTTGCAAACTTAAAAACATAAGTATTGTTAGTTGTTAGAGTCGGTCTAGTTATCCCTCCATCAGAGATCAAAGCTCTTTTTTGCATTTCATGTTTAGGTGTCTCATCAGTTTCGATCAGTTGCATTTCATTAGGCATGCCATAAATCTGACAGAATGGTTTGTGTCATTCATTCCCCTCGTGTTTGGCACTGCTAGTCCAGGTCTGTTCATAAAAATCAAATCTTGAAGGGTCATATTTCTAGGTCATGACAATTGTTCTTGGTCATTAGGTCTAGGGTTGAGTCAATTTGGTTTTGCAAAGTCTAAGAAAACCAGTAGGCCAGAGGGATGTTCTCGATAGGTGGTTACCTCCATAATTTTTATCATTATACAAATAGATTAGGACTTCTCTTCAAAACTATGTTTTAAAGATAAGTCGTCATCTCATTTTTGTAATAAATTTTCAAAAATTTCAGTTCTTGAATTGTCCAGGCGCAGCCTTGGTCTCCTTTGCCAGATTATATCATAGCTATTCCTACAAAAAGTTGTCAAAGAAAATCATTATTTCAACCAAATTTAAGGAGGAAACCAAAGTCTCAAAAGTCTATTAATCCTGAAAAGGTGTCAACGACAAAACATTACAAAATGGGTTATGGACCAAGCAAAAATCAAAAGGGAGTCTTTATAAAGATATTTCAATACATTTTCAACTCATTGTACATGCCAAGAGTGGAGAAGATCGTTCGAAAGAGAATTTGTGAATTTGAGTGGAAATTAGAGCAGTTTTTAGGCGCGCGACGCACTGGGCTATGCGCGCGACACATTGGCTGCGTGCGGCGCGCTGGGCACAAAGCCACAGTGTAAAAATACAAGCGCGCAGCGCATCAGGACCGCGTGGCGCATTGGGTGAGGCACGCGGTGCACTGGGTTTGGAGCCCGAAACTTGTTTGAAAGAGCATCAAATAACCTCTTCTTCCCATCAAATTTGTAGGTAGGCTCATATCCATTACCTTTGCTTGGCTTTTAAAGGTTAATGTGATGGGTTCATGAAATGTTTGCTGTAGAGATCTAAGTTTGAGGCCCTCCTTTGTCAATGTAAAAAGTGTTGTAGGGTTTGAATGTAAAAAGTGTTGTAGGGTTTGAAAACAGTGTGTAACCAAGGTTGTGTTTTTCCCCCATTTCCCTTTGATTCTCATTCCCAAATTCACCCATTATTCTTCCCTGTTAATTCCCTCATTAATCCTACACTACAATCCCTAAAATCCTAGTCCCTCACCTCTACTAAAAACACATTAATCCTACCTAACATCCCAAAACCCAAAATCCAATATTTTCATTTCCCTTTCCTTCCCTTGTTACATTTTATTTCCAAAGTCCCTAATTTCCTAATGTTTTCCCTTTCCTAATATTCCCTTGTGCATTTGTTTCCCCTTGGTCACAACATGTTTAGAGAAAAGAATAGTTTACTGTCAATTGTACACAGTTTTTACATCAGTATATATATTCTAGCTATCTTGTTTTCAAAGTCATGTTAGAGACGGAGTCAGTCTATGAGCAGGAATATGACAGTGATTCTACACCAGAGGTTAATGTGCCACGGAGATATCACAAAATTGGCAAAGGTGGTCAGCATGTCAGGGAGGAGCCTACTTCTTTGGCTCAATTGCAGACTTGCCCACTTACAATGGATTGTTTTCAACGTCAATCATGTTTCCAATACTGTGAGATGATCTCACAAACCCAGCATCATCGAGAACTAGTTCGATTATTTGTTCTACATTTACATGATGGTCATGTAAACCTCGCCGAAGTGAATTTCACCTTGTCACCAGAGACTATTGCTCAAGCCACCGGGATACCAAATGTAGGAGAGGAATGGAGCAAACGCCAATAGTTAGACAGATTCTACTATGAGCCATACATCAAACCTGGGTATATGAGAGACTTGAGCATAGTTTTTCCTTTCAGATTCCTGAGGGATGAGTTTGCACCATTGATGAAACTCATCATTCGATATTTCAGTTGCGAGGGCAGATTCTCACGTCTCTATGCGTACCATGTCCGTTTGTTGATGCATTTCATGAGGGTACGTATGATGAAAATTTCGTACTTCATGTGTCGCAACATAGAGAGGATGGTGACTTTAGTACAAAGGAAGAGCCCAACACATCAGCATAAGAGCATATATCATTATGCGCTGATCAAAATCATAGTGATACGTCATTTGACACAACAAGGCATTACTTGGGAGGATTTCATCTCCCGTGACTTCTTCTCAGCGCTACAGCCACCTCCCGAGATAGTTCATGATGAGGGAGCACCTTCACACCAGCCAGACATTCCTGAGACTGAGCATATAAGTGCTCCTCCATATGT